>JAMYXO010000040.1:12500-180957 GCA_033310375.1 Conus canariensis | reverse complement strand
CCTTTCTTCCACCACCCGACCTTCCTAAAGGGTTTTCATCCTGGTCCGCATCTAAAATTAACTGCTGGGAAAGGGGTTTATTCAGAACTTTTCCTCAGGGGCGTGGTACAGGTTCTTGCTGCCCCGGGCTCTCTGGCGGGGTTTTCTGCACTGCCCTACCAACGCCGGGTCTGCGAACGGGCACACGGTCCAACCCGGGGACTCCTACTCTCTTTGAAAGTTTCCGATCGGGACTTCCTGCCAGGGCTTTTCATGACCAAAACCTCCAATTTCCCCTGCGATATGGTGATTTCCCAACTCTACACCCCACGGGTAACACAACCTACACTGGTTCAAAAACACACGGGGACGTCTCTCCGTGACGCATCTCCGGTACTAACCATTTGGCCACTACGGGTGTCCGGCACCATTTCCCAAATCCATTGGCCGGAGCCCTTAATTTTCTACAATCCGCACTCGTACCGTGCTCACGCAGGGGCGACACAACGAGGACACTCGATTTGGGGCTGGTCACAACAATAAAGCTCCAACAAAAGGGGGCTCGGGGCATTTCCTACGATGTGGCCGGGCTTTCTGCAGTTGAAACAAACTATGGTCGATCTGGGCCCTTTTTGATCCCCGTTTTAGCTGCTGTAGTGCCCATCACTCTGTTGGGATCCGTGGGGGCGGCCCCCCTCTGTTTGGGCGCCTATTACCCCGGGTTGGGCTGGTTAACTGTTCGTCTTGCCTCGCCTTCCCCCCATCTTTTGGCCTCTGCCAAAACTTAGCTTCGTGCAAGTTGTTCCACAGTTTTGGGGCATTTTTTCCGCACCTCAGTTTAAAACCTGAGAAAATAGCTAAAACTTTTCCTGGAACAGCAGACCTTTACGTCCTCTCCCACACTCTCACCCTTTGCCCGCTGCCGCACCCCAAAGGGGGAAAACCACCGTTCACCCTTCCCACACTGGCCCGAAAGCCACAGCGTCCTTCCTGATGCTCCTAACTTTTCTCGGTAGGCCTCAGCATCTACCCGAAGTGGCTTTAAAAGGGGGCCTTTATCTGATCATAGCCCTAACCACCCACTTAACCGCTCACCGCTTTTCTAGCCTTTCCTCCCAAGGGGCATCGACTGTGGGGGCCCTGAGGTCTTTCTCCCGCACATCTGGCTACCGCTCAAATTGGGGGATGAAAGCGTCCACCGTCGTTCCTCCCAAAGGCTCAGGGGACATGCTCGTTTCCTCCACCCCAATCAAGCGTTTCCTATCCGCTTCACTAAGGCCGTCTCTCTTGTATGATAGCTCTCGCTCTCGCCTCTAATCGGGTTTATCCCCGCCCTTGAGACAACTCGCTTGCCGTCTTTGACTTCTATTTTCCCATTGCCCTTCTTCCTCCATCTTCTTCCTCTGCAGTTTCCCGTTCCCACGTCCGCTCTTTCTCACTTCGAACTTCTTCGCTCACCTCTAGTTCCCTCCCCTAGCGCTTTCTCCCTTTTATCTTCTTTTGCCATCTCTAGTCCCTCTCCCAGCACTTTCTCCCTTCTATCTTCCTTGCTGCACTCACTCCTCTGCAGCAGCTTCCCTTCTATCTTTCCCGCGCTTATCTCTCCCTCTGCCTAGCAGTTTCTCCCTTCACCCTCATCTTCTGCCCACTTTCTCCCCACCCGGGACTCCAATTCTGCTTCTCTCGCCGTCTTCTCACCCTCATTACGACTGACTGGACGAATTTGGGCAGGTCTCCCCCAGCTAAACCCATCGCCGCTCCAAATTGGCAAATTTTGCATAAGCCCCCGCCCCCGTTTTTGACCCCCCCCCGCCCCCGGGCCTACCTTGGGTTTGGTATCCGCCGTGGGGGCCCTTGGATCCAGACCTATCGGGTCGTACTGCGGAGGGCTGGGGTGTGTTTAAATAGGGTACCCCACCCAGAACTAGCAAAGGACAGTATGCGATCTGAGCGCAACTGGAGGTTTTTGACTACCCAGCCCCGAAGCAACTCAGCACAATACACAAAACCCAATGTGTCACGCACCAAGCATAACTCCACCCACATTGTGTACCTCATACATATCCCCCACATGGGCTCCAACCCATACAATACTACCAATGCACTGTCTGGTCACCACGTGACACCGTGTGTCCACTGCCCCACTGTGCATGCGCACCAGTTACCCACAGTCACAGGCCCCCACTGCTCGGGTAGCCCGAAACCCACACGATCACAGTGCACTTGCACCCCTCAAGTCCAGGTGCACTCACAGCATACCCTATGCCAAAAACACTGCGCACCCTCGTGCTTCCCACACATGTCACCTGGGCTTACACTGCCCTTAATCCCCACAGGATATCCGAGCACACAGTGTCCAAAAGTCACGGGCCGGGTACCACTCTACCTACCACTGGGGTATACCACATGTAAGACACAAAAGACACCTGGTACCCTCCGGCACCTCACCTACACTGTACGGTGTAATCACTCACACTTCCAACAACCACTCAATGTTTATTGACCATTCATCCCTCACTCACACGTAGCGCCAACCCAATCACACCAACACAAGTGCCCTGCCCAATGCCAATGGAAAACCTGCCTGAAGTGAACAGGGACACTAACTACCACCTCCCAGGTACTGGTACGCTCCCACCAACCACCCACTTACATTTCACACAACGTACACCCCGGGACACAACACCCCCTACCTCCCTTCTAGCTACCTTTTCACCTACCCAAACCACCTAAGTACCCCGCATCTCCACCAAAGTGTCACGGTCGCTAAGCCGGACGAAACCCCACCACCCCTACCCACGCCTATCACAACACTAGTCAGACAAACAGCACACTAACACAGTTTTACAATCACCACGCTTCTTTATTTCACACACACCCATGGGCGCCACCACTCACGCACATCCACACCCGCACACAAGTATCCCAATTCCCCTGACTCACCCTACTCTACTATAAAGACCTGGGAAAACCCAAAACCCAACCTAAAAACACCAGTTGCGGTATATCACTGTGACCTGGGGACACAGCGATAGCCCGCACACGTGGTGACTAACTACTAGGACAAGGATTTACCAAAGGGGCTCTAATCTCTTAACGACTGCTACCACCCACACCTCTCCCCAGACCACCCTTCTCTTTTAACCCGGGGCCACTACCAAACTGGTCCCCTGCGTCCCTAAGGAGGCAACGACAAGTACCCTACACTGTGCCGGCCACTACGTCCTAAACGGGGGCAGTAGCTAACACCCCCTAACCCTACTGCCTAACGCTACACCCCTCTATCACAAACATTGGGGCAACCCATCCCGGCCCGGAAAACTCCGTCCTCGGCGCTGTACGTGGCCCCTCACAGCTGACACCTCCCCGGAAGACTCTGCACCCCGGCGCTGTCCGTGGCTCCTCCGCGGGCCGACACCCTCCCCGAAGACTCTGCACCCCGGCGCTGACCGTGGCTTCCCGCAGTCTGACTCCTTCCCCCGATGGGCACGACCCCCAACGCACAACACACACCAGACACCCATCGACGAGTCTGGGGCTCGAAGGACGCCTCCTCTGAAGGCCCCGTCGGACACTGAGGGTGAAAAGGCCTGGTGAAAGCGCCCTCTCACAGGACGCCTGAACAGGGACGAGGAACCAGTGCCGAGAACCCCCGGGAAGAGCACCGGTAGCTGGAGGAGAGCTGCCCCCACAGAAGGCAGAGGGCCTGGTGGTCTCCCTCTCCCGGGGAAACAACAGGCACTGGAAAGCGCCGCTCACCTGCCGGCACGCGGCATACAGTAGAACTGCGGTGATCTGGCCCCAGCCTCAGGACGGAACAGATCCCTTTGCTGACACAACTGTAGGCCCCTACTGTAATGTTGCTACTTACCCGAGTCATCAAGGCACATGGGCTATTGGTAAAGCTTTAACTCTCCATCTCCCTTGCCCACTTCCCACTCGGGGATGAGATGACCCCTTGAATTTTGAACACACCCCCAACCCATTACTCACTTTGGGGTTATCAGACCCATTTCCTGCCAACCCTTACAACAGCGTAAAACCCAAAACTCTCCCGAGCCAATCCACGCTATTACATATGAAATTATGAATCACACCCATTCTCGGGGAAATAAACCAATCTAAGCGATCCAACACGGACTCCATGGGCCCCCTTAGGACATACTAAATAATCTAGGGAAAAGGCCAATTTCACAAGGAAATGTCTCCACACAATAACCATTTGTAATACACACTCTCAGAGGGAAAAAAAACAAAACAAAAAGAAATTTAAACAATTTTTAGCGGTTTTACAGTTCCAGCATTTTCACACAAGAGAATCGGCTCGCAGCCACAATCCTCCCCATTATTACCCCTCTTTGCACTGTCAATTATAACCTATATCAAAAACAACATGATTTGTTCGCCAAAATTTCATCCCAGCACCTCACTCTCATGTCATCTCTTGTCAGAAAAACCCAGTGGTTAAATCCTAGTTATGCCAACACAACCACACTTTCATACAATATACAAAGCCGCACATCATCCGTTTTTATCTTATCAACTGCTAACTACTCGCCTTAAACTTTACCTTTCCCTTCTTTTTGCTTACTAAATTTCATAACTGGGTTGCCTCCCCACAACCTAAGATATCTGTCTCCAACCCCTTTTCTGTCACAAATACATACATCCCTGCACGTGACGACTGTCACTTTCTTACAAAACTTCTAACCATATGGACTCACTGTCCTGTACCAAATGCGTACGCCACCGATACAGTCTGCACGCGCACGACACCCGCATCGAAAAACCCAACTCGTAACGAAAGTACAAGACACCAATATAAGTTGAATAGTCACGACCGTACTCCAGTATAAACCACCGACCAAAAATTTGGGCCTTAGCCCTACTAACACAGTTAACCGATTCCAATGCTGTGCAGGTCAACTCCGAAATCGTTAAAACAATTTCAACAAACTCCTACTATTTAAAATTGGGAAAATTGGACACAATCATCAAACCCCCCTATTTTCCCACCCCAAACACCATCTGCACCTGACTCATTTAAATATCCCCCAACCAAACAACCTCGTACAACCCTCTTATTAAAACCCACGACATTAAATGAACAAACCCCCCCCCAAACAAAATCTCCCAACACCGTCCATAAAGGGTTTTTATTCGAACCCACATTGTCTACCCCAAACTTCCTGAAAAAAATCGAACTCGGGAAAACCCTATGTACTTTAACTTACAAAAAATAAAACGGGAAAGAGTGCCCAACTAAAACCCGGGCTGACAAAAAATTTTTCAATCACGGAACCAAGACGACATCATACCAAAAAAACCATATACGCAACGAACATAAAACAACAAATGGGAAAACATGAGACAACAAAAGTAAAAACTCGCCAAAATACAAGACAACACGACGAACAAACAACAAAAAGAACCAACAGATCACCAACCGGGACATACAAAACATCAACCACACCAGTTTCTCAACTGGCTGACAGTGCGGGCAACAAGGCCGACCCCGGGACTCAACAGGGCCAAGGGAAAACCCAAACCCCCGAGGGAGGACCTGGCACTAACTAATACTCAAAAAGTAAACCTTTTCAAAACTACCGGCGTTTCCCGGGCCGCACCAAAAGGGATCCGCCCCACTCCGACGAACACCAGGACCGAATGAAGCTCCCCCAACGCTTTTCCGCCCTGGCGGAATCAGCGAACTCTACTCACCACACAAAAAACGTTTTGGTCAAGAAATGTATCCCTCGCAAGCTGACACCCTGCCAAACCGGACAATTTGTTGCCTTGCAAACCGAAAATTTTACCAAAACACACAGACTTGACAACAACAAAAACAGCCGATACCCCCTTGCCCGCCTTCCGGGTGTAGAACCAAAGAAACAAAAGGGTAACAAAATGGGGAAAACAAAAACCAACCCCCCGGGCCTTCCATTCCCATTCCTCAAAAAGGGGAAGCGGAAATGAAAAAAATTGTATGCCCCTTTTTTCCCCACCTCCTCCCTTTCCCTAATCTTTCTAAAAAACCCCTGAGGAACTTAACCCAACTCTAGCTAACAAAACCCCCAAACCTCACATACGCGCGAGCGCACACCCACACACCCCACCCCAACAAAACACACCCCCCCCATACCCCGCACACGCTCTCTATCTTGAACCACCACTACCCCTTAAACCCAGGGGACATACTGATTTAGTCCCGCCGACGGTGAAAACCCGGGGGTGCAAGAAAAATTCTTTTTTTTTTTTTTTAAAAAAAGGTAGTGCTTCATCCCCCTTTAAATCCCAAAAGGGAATACACAGATGCTCCCAAACCCTTTTCTTTCCCCAATACCTCAAAAACAAAATTCAAGGGTTCAAAAAAACATCTGCATCAAAAAAAATGCAATAACGGGCCTTCAGCCAAGTTGAAAGAAATTTAAAACAACCCAACAAATAAAAAAAACCCTTTTCCCCCAAAACAAAAAGGTCCCCCCTTTCCTGAAAAACATTCACTTGCCCCTGCCAAAAAAAAAACCCAAAAAAAAACCAAAAAGTCCAAAAGAAGGAGGAGGTGCATAAACTACCTAACAACATCCACACCCCAAAACTTTTTACTTCCATTTCCCAGCGGGGGGGCCCCCCCTTGTTGGAGGGGGCAGATCTGCGGACAGTCGTCCCCGCTCTGTCTTCATTTGGCTCCCTGATCAGGGGACTGGGGGGAAACAGGGGGATAGGGGGGGTTTCAGGGGAGGTTCCCTGACTCCCTTTTTGGCAGGGGGCCAGGGGGGCAATGTGCCACTCTAGATTTGGGCCCACGTTTGGGGGGTGGCCAGGGGGACTCTCAGGACCCAAACCTTTTCCAAGGGGCCCCAAAACCCGAGGGGAAAACGAAAAATTTTTCATTGCCAAAACCCTTTCCAAGTCCCCAACCCCAAACCAGGGGGCAATGGTAAAAGGGCCCCAAACCTCCGGGTCCCAGGCACCTGAACCACAAAGAAATACGCCCCCCAAAGAAAACCGGGATTTTTAATTCCGCCCGGCCTATGTTTTTCGGGTCAACAAATCCCCCCTGGGGAGTTTTCTGGGGGGGGATTGCCCGGGTTTTTGCCTGGCCTTCCCTTGGAACAGGGGAGGTGGATTTTGCTCCCCTGTTTTCTGTGAGCCACTCTCAACCTCCCAGGTCCCCCCAAAACCACGGGGTTGGCATGACTCCCCCCTTCCACTCCTCTTTTTTCCCTCTCCCAGAAAATATCAATGGGGACCGGGGGTTTCCCCCCCAAACATGGGGGTAGAAGGGGGACCCCCCTGTGGCACTGGTGGTGTACATTTTGTACACCCAAACGTTATCTCTCCCAAAAAGTGCGGTCAGCGACGTTTTTGCTCTTCGGGAGAGTCCTGACAAGTTGGGTGCATGGTACGGTTATACCTTTCCCAAAACGGGGCCTTTTTCCCCGGGCAGGGTTGTATGAGGTGGTGCGGGATTTTGGGTTACCCCCCTTTAAGGGGGGCAAAGGAAAAAAATTTAAATTGGCTGACTCCAAAAAAAACGCCCCTTATCAAGTGAATCCGCTGTGGGAAAACCATAATGCTGGGGAAACCCTTCTGGGTCAAAAGCTTGGGGTACCCAAAAGCAATGTCCCGATTCCCCCTGTTGGGAAAGGCCACTGTTATTTTGGGGAAAATGTCCCGTGATGACAGAACATTTTCTGTTCACCCCTGGCGGGCTCCAGTACAAATGGGAAATCAACTGCTATGACCTCAAGGGGTTTGGTACCACAGTTTACCCAAAGGATGGGGGGGCCCCCTTTGGGTTTTGGGACCTTGGCTTTTCTGAAAAAGCGCCGGCAACGCCTGCACCATTCCCCCCACATCTAGATGCCTTTTGGGGGGCCCAAAAAACTCGCTGTCCCGGGGAAGGGGCCCAAAAGTCCATTCTGGCCCTTGATACCGCAGTCCCCGGGGGTGCCATGTGGAGGGAGGCACGAAAGGGCCCTTTAGGGGGAACAAGCTGTGACACCTGATCCCTCTGTCACATCCTCCACCCTCTGTAAACACCTTCCCCTTTGGAGAGAGGGCCGGGCAAAAGGCCCCCAGAAGGGCTTTTCCCGGTCAGCAACCCAAAGGTCCCCCAATTCGTTTTCCCCCGGGGGACACAATGGGACTCCCCAAAATTTGGGGGAGAGAGGCTATGGGTTCGTTTTCCCCTTTAGGGGGGGGGCCCCCCTGTATCTCAGAAAACGAAATGAAGGGGAAAATGCAAAGCGGGGGGTTTTTCCCGGGAAAAGAGACAGAGGGAGGGCAGGGTTTTTTCTGGAATTTTCCTCCAATGGGTTTCCCCCGTTTGTGCCCATGAACGAATTTTTCACGTTCCGACCATGGTGGGGCCCCCCTAAAACAAAACGGGACTCACCTCTTCCTCGCCCGGACCCTCTGGCCCCCAAAACAGGGGTTTTTGAGATAATGCATCAGCCCTTTTTGTTCTCTCTCCCCGATCGATACCTTTACGGTGAAGTCAAAACCGGCCAAAGGGCACTGCCCATTCTTTGGGTTCTACTGGCCCCCAATTTTTGGGTGCCCGGGTTTTGACTAAGGGGGGTTTTTATTTAGCCCAAAAATAGTGTGGGTTTCCAGAAGGTAGGGGCGAAACTTTTCGCACATGGCCCATTTTTAATGCCAAGAGCTCCCGCTTCAAAGCTACGGTATTTTAGGGATGTTCCTCTCGATGGAAAGGAGAGACCGACTGGCATATGCACAACCCGCGCTCTCCTCCCGGGGGTTGTGAAGCACAGCCCCCCCAAACCCTCCAAAGGGAAACAAACTTTTTTCCGGGAAAAAGGGGCATTTGAAACTGCGTACCCTATACGGGTGCAGAGGTCAACGCTTTTTTTAGACCCTTTCAAATCCCTTTTCCCCCTTGGGGTTTCCATGCCTTCACAATAATACCAGCTGGCTCTTCTCTTGCGGTATGTCAGAAAGACCATTTTTTTAAAGGGGCTTGGCTAACTGGGAAAAAAACCCCTTCAAAAAGCGCCTGTATACGGGCCCAACCCCAAAGGGAAAAGATCTCAGCTCCGCAGAGATTGAGCCCTTGGCCCCCGCCACAGCTTTGTCTTCGAGCCTGAGGTTCGTTTTCCCTCAACGAACCGTGTATCCCAAAATTTCCCACTTGCCTTTGTCAATAGGGACATATTTTTTGGGGGTTGAGTTTTAACCCGACCTCAGGGCAAACGCGGGAAATAAAATTTTTCAGGCGTTTCCCAATTTTTCCTCGAAAGTCGGGCCCTGTAACCACAGATCATCCGATACAGCGGGAAAAAAATTTGGAATGCCAATCATTAAATTGTGCTTTGCATCAGCCTCGGGAAAGGGGCGGGGGCGGGGGAAAAACCCATTGGCATTGCCCAGGTTTTCCCGAACAATCCGGGGGGGGTTGATGAAGGCTGTTTTGTCCCGGGTTTCCCCCGCCATGGAAACCCCGATGGTACCAAACTTGCCAAATCCAGAGGGGGAAAACAACTTGGGCCCCTCCAAGTGCACCCAGTGAATCATCTATCCAATGGAAGGGGTTTTTTTAAAGGAAAAATTTTTTTTGGTATGGGCCATTTTTTTAAAATTTTTAAAGGGGCCCCCCCGGTACGGGCGTGGGTGGGATCCCCAAAAGGGTTGAGGCCACGGGGACATCATCTTTAAAAGGGCGGATCTTGTGGGGAAACCCTGCCCCGTTACCCCAGGTCCAGCCCATCGGGGAAAAAAAACGGGTCCGCTTTGGTTTAAAGCAACCCAAAAAGCTGCGGGCCTTTTGGGCCCTGTCAGTGCAGCCCCAAACCCCCCAAAAGGGTTAACGGGGAAACTCTCCCCTTGAAACCTCATTTGTCGCCCTCAGTGGGGGTTAACCGGGGCAGGATCTGATTGCAGCTAACTTCCAATGAAAAACTTTACCTGGTTCAGCTCCTTTTTTTGAATAGCTGCACTGTCCCCAACTCTGTCCCGGGTCTCAAGACAACGCCTTCGTCATTGAAAAAATGCCTAACAAAAAAATTTTTTGCCGGGGGACCTTGTTTTACCGGGGGGGGAAAAGGGAAAAACCTTTGTGACTGAACCCCGGAAGGTTTCAGTAAACATTTCCTGACCTGCAGTGTTCTATTTACTGCCCCATTTTCCTGACGCTGGCCACGCCCAGGCGGGATATACACAAACCCCCTTTCCCGGGCCACCCGTGAAAAACCCTCACCACTGGGGTACTGACATCTGCTTTCCCTCCCGCCCACATTCATCCCAGGTTGACAGGAAAACCAATGAAAGATGTGGGGACCTCCCAAATGCCCTTGCCCCTTACCAGGGTCCCCCCAATTTTCCCGTGGGCTTCGAAAAAATCCTATTTTTCCCAAGCCTTTACTGAAAGTGATTTCGACCCAAACCAGCCCCCTGGTTTTTGGGGGAGCACCCAAAGAGTTCTTTGAATGTCCTTCCCCATCAGGGTGACCTGTGACCCAGGTCCACAAGGGCAAAAATTTTCCTTGTTGTTAACCAATCCCTTTGGGCTTTACGGACACCCCTCCCTAGGATTTTTATTGAGTAGCCAAAAGGGTTTTCCCCCTCAGCAGGGGCACCCTCACTACTGGGGAATGTCGTTTCCCTCCTCGGCAGATCTGGGCAGTTGGGGCGAAAGGGCCCTTTGGCCTGTCGAAACCCCGGGCATTTTGGGCCCTTCCATCCTGGCAAATGGCAGTTTCCTTTTCCCCTTCCCCTTTCCCCCCCTGATTGTGGTTTGGGCGCTTCTTTTTGCACAGAGCTGCTCCCCCATCTGTCTCATCCTGCCCTCCATTTTTTTTCTAATTTTGTACAAGGGCCTCCTTTGGCTTGGTTTGCTTACAGATCCCCTCCGCCTGGGGGGGGAGAAAAGCTTGGGGGCACCCTCTTTTCTCCTCATTTTCCCCACCCCCATTTTTTTAGACCCTCATCTCAAAGCTCTAAAAAGGGAGGAATTTGAGGGGTTTTGTTTTGCCCTGCTCTCTCGGGACCCCTTTCCCCAAAACGACCTTTGGGCAGAGACCACCCCCAAAATTGGCCCTCGAAAGAATTTTCGACCCCACGGCTGCTGCTTTTGCATCCTCTTTCCCCCGCCTTTTTTGTCACTTTCGAAAAAGGCTTTTTTCCCAGCCTGGGGGAAAATACTCCCTAACCCCTTCATCCCCCCTCTGTGAGATGGAGAAAAAAAGTCCCCACCCACTAAAACTGACAGACCTTTTGCCCCCCCACACCTTATAAAAGAATTTTGAAAAGTTTTGGGGTTCCTTGGCCCATCCGTGGGGGAAAACAACATTTTCCCCTCTTGCCCAAAATTCGGTCAAGTGGCTAAAATGACATCTATTTTTTTAAACCCCTTTGATCCTTTTTTGGGTTTCCCCCCCCTTTCCAAAATTTTAACATCCTTCTAAAACCTTTTCCCCACTGTTGGTAAACCTGTCCCTAAAAACCGCCTTGATTGACTTTTCCCTTGGAGCTAAAATTAAACCCCTGACATTTTTTTTTAAAAACTGCAAATTTTCTTGGGCCCAATACTGTCCAAAGTCACCCCCAGCCATTTTTCCAATAATTTTTTGAAAAAGAATAAATAAAATACTAAAAGGTTACCCCAAAAAAAAGAAAAATGAACACACAAAAAAAAGGGAAAAGGGAAACCCCTAGAATATCAGAGCATTACAAAGAAACCCTTGACAGAAAAAAATTCCCACACAACAGATACTTTGCTCATACTCAAAACATCAATTTTTTCAACTTCTAAATTATGCACAAAAACATCCAGCCCCAGGGTCAGTCCACTTTAAAAGCTCACTGACCAACATGGGCCCCATATCGGGGTGGTCCTTCCATCAAAAAAAAAAAAAAACATATCAATTCACAATAATCAGATACACCCATTCAATCACGGGGGCCACGACGGTTTCCCATCATGCTGAAATAAACTACGGGGTCGCCCCTTCGCAAAACAATGATCGGGGCCTCCCAAACTCCACCGCAAAAAGGGCATAAATTAAAATTTTTTCAATAAAAAAAAGGAAAACCTTCCTTGCGGTGCCTTCACACCCAAGGGCCTGATCCCGCGCCCCTGAGGTTGGAAACTTTTTTTCATCCGGGCTTGCGGGGCCCCTTTTTTGTAAGCAGTAAAGGGCCCGAGGGGGAAAAGTCACCATCCATCACCCAAACCGTGTTGATTTTTTGCCCTTTTTTTTTATTTCATTTCTCAGTCAACCCAAAACCCAAAACCCAAACCCAAACCCAACCCCCTAAAAAATTTAGCGGGAAAAAATCATATTTAAAAAATTTGGCAAAAAAATGGAAATTTCCAAAGCATGAATGAAAGGAGACATACTTTTGTAACTATGATTGCACAATTTCCCTGAAAACAGTATAGCCCTAAAAAGAAGTAATGGATTGTTTTATTTTAAATGCAAAAAATTTCCCGGGCAAATAAGCACATCAAGAAAAAATTGTGACCAGACCCCCTAAAAGTCTCGGGCCCCTTTTAAATTCTGAAACCCATCCACAGGACTATATTGGTTTTTGATGAAAAAAATTGACATAAAAATTTTTAGAGCACAAAAACCATGGGTGAATCTCAAAACAATAAATTCAACATAACAAGGGAAAGAAAAAAAAAAATAAAATAACACAAAAAACTGGGGGAACAATCTGGCATCGGGTTTCTGTTCCAGAAAAGGGTTTTAAACGCATAAACCCAGCATGGATCCTTGTGCTTTAAGACAACAAACGGGAAAACCAATTATATAAACAGGAAAGGATTTAGTTTAAATTACTCCTCAATTCATTTTAGCCCCTATCATAATATCAAAAAATTACATTTTTTTCATAAAAATTTAAAATACAAAACATCATTCAATCAAGGGCTCGGACAAAAAAAAAACCCTTCATCTTCATTCAATCCCAAATTGATTGCAAAACACATTGGGTTGGGTAACAATAAAACCCCTTTTTTGACCACCAGCTTTACAAAAAAAAACCATGGAAACCCAAAAGGGACAATGAATTGCAAAAGAGGTGCTTGAAAAATGTCCCCAAAAAAAAACAAAAAAGTTTTCAACAGAATAACAAAATGGGAAAACCATTATTTTACCTCAGGGCAGGGTGTTGAGACAAAACCCATTTCATCCCGTCCCGGGCCCCCTCCCCCTGGTGGGGGAACAGGCTCCTCTGAAAAAGGGCAAAATTGTGTTTCCCCAAATCATAACCAAACCCAAAACTCACAAAAAAAAATTAAAAAAATAATAAGTGCCTGGGACAAAATAGCCAAACAAGAATACAGCAAAGGGAAAAAACCAAAAAATCATACGTTTTTTAATGGTTTTTCTCTTCAAAAAGGGGGTTTCTTCCCCTTTAAACCCCTCTTCGTTCGCCCCTCTTCGTAAAACTAGCCCGAAGTTTTGCCGAGAAATGGAAAAAAATTTAAAAAAAGAAATTTTTTTACAAATCTAAAATAAAATTTTAAAAGATCAGCATTGATTTTTATGAATTCTTTTAACAGAGTGGGAACTACAAGCAAAAGAGCATAATTTGGATAATCCCTTTCCCAAATTTTCCCTCACTCAGGGACTGTTTCCCTGAAAAAAATAAAATGCAAAACAAACCCAAAGAGAAAAGAAAAAAGAAAGAGGGGAAGAGAGGGGAGAGGGGGAGAGAGAGAGAGAGAGAGAGAGAGGGGAGAGAGAGAGAAAAGAAACTGTCCCAAAAACCTCTTGAAAAAAAAATAAAAACCAGTTTTCCTCCCAAGGGGAAAAATCTTTGCCCCTTTAAACATCTCCATTAAGTGGGTCTTAACTTTTCTTTAAAACAACTTTAAACAAAAACAACAAAACAAAAATATTTATCTAAAAACAACCAGATTCCCAATGAAATTGATCCCCGTAAACTTTTTTGACATACCTCAAAAGATAATCACCTTTTCCTTGGGGGCTGTTGGGTAACCAGCATGAAACCGCCTTTTCTTTTCCCCAAAAGAACAGGGAAAAACCCCGGGTAACTGTACCACAGGGGGGAAAAGGGTGGCATTTTTGGGGGGAGACTGGGATTAATTTCCTCCTGTTTTCACCAACAGCTAGTAACCCGCAGAATAAAAGGGCCCCGAGCCTTTATAAATAACAGTATTAATTAATTCTTTGATTCCCTTACCATGAATAAATTTTTCCTTTTAAATTTTGGTAATTTGTGCACATTCCTAAACAGAGATTATGCCAAGTAACTTAATCCACAACCCAACTATTGATTCCCCACTCGTTTCCCCTTGGGAAATTTTAAAGATAATTTTGGAACCAAGCTAATTTGGCCCCCAAGGCGGAAAAACCTTTTTCTTTACAAAAGATCGGAATTCACTTTAAAACCCCCATGCACTTGCACTACCCCCTTTTCACTCAACTACTACAAAAGAATAAAAATACAACCAAAAAAAACGAAACATCTCCAAAGCATGAATAAATTTAAAAGGTTTGGGAGAAGTAAAAATTCCCGTCCCCGCCACAAATCTCCCCTGCTGACAGTTAAAGCTCCATAACTTTGCCATAGTAGGGCATGGGCCCTTTGCACACAAAAATTTAAAAAAAAAAATCCTTGGCGACAAAATAAAACCCCCAAAAGTTAAAGTCAAGCAAAAAATTACAACCAACAGTGTACAGCACTTAAACCGACAAGGTAGATTCTGTTGAAAACCAAAAAAAAAAAGAACTATCAGCACACATAACAAAATCAAAAATGGGCCAAAAAGGGTTTATCAAAAAAATCAATATAGACAAAAAAAAAACAAAAACCAGTCTTCAGACCAAGAAACAAGAAAGGGCAGCAGTTTACAAAACCCAAACGGGCCTGGGCTTTCAACACCAAAACAACCCCCCCTGGGGCTTAAAAGTGCCAATATCGCGCTTTTCTGTCGCCTCCTAAAAAGGGGCCCTTTCATTCATAGGAACATCGTTTTAAACCTTTTTCCCCAAAAAAGAGTCCCCTTTTTTTCCTTTTACCCTCAAGTCCCGCCATTTTTTAGATCTTCCTTTTAAAAGTAAATCTTGAAAATCATCTTTTTCCAAAAAAGCCCTTCAGGGGGAGCATGGCCATTTTTTTGCCTATACTGGGCTTGAACCAACATCTGGGCAAACTTCATTCTTACTTTCCGGGGTCAAAACAACCTTTTTTTTTTTTTTTTTTAAAAAGGTAGTGCTTCATACCCCTTAAAAAGCCCACATTGAAACACAATGCTACCAAAAAATTTTTTCACAATACCTTCAAAAACAAAAAATTTAATGTTCAACAAACATCTGCCCCCAAATGAACTTTCCTTCCCGCCAAGTTGAAAGCATTATCAAACAACCCAACAAAAAAAAACCCAAACCCCTTTTCCCAAAAAAAAAAGTTCCACCTGGCTAATACATTTTACCCGGGCCCCTGAAAAAAAAAAGAACCAAAAAAAAAAAACCCAAAAAATCCAAAAAAAAGGAGAGGTGCATGACTATCCTAACATACAAACCACACACCAAACATTCTTACTTTCCCCTTCCACGTGGGGGAACCCCCTTTTTGGGGCGGGGGATCTGCGGGCAGTCGTGCCCCTCCTGTCTGTCCCGTGGCCCGCTGATCGGGGGCTGTGGGGCAGCAGGTGGGGTGGGGGGGTTTTTAGGGGGGGTTCCCTGATCCCTTTGGGGATGGGCCCCGGGGGAATGTCCCCTTAAAATGTTGGGCACTGCTGGGGGTGGCTCAAGCGACTCTCCGGTTTCCCCCCCTTTTCCCCAAAGGCTCCACAACAGAGGGGAAAACTTTACAAATTTTTATGCCTGTTTTTCCCCTTTACCATAGTGCCAAACCTTTCCCGTGGGGCAATTTGGGGGAAAGGGCCCCCCCCCCGGGGCCCGGCACCCGAAACCCCAAAAATACGCTCCCCCCAGATATCCTGGGTCTTTTTCCCCCCCCGGGCCCATGTTTTCTGGGGCAGGAAAAAGATCTTTCCCGGGTTTTTAAACTGGGGGGGGGATTTCCCTGTCTTGCCTGGGCCCTTCCCCCTTGGAAGCATTTAGGGGGAGGGTTTCTCCCCCCGCTTTTTGTGAGCCACTCCCCAGACGCCCACATTTCCCCCCAACCACTGGGTTTTGGGGTGAAATGCCTTCCACCCTCTTCTTTCTCTCCCAAAAGATATCAAGGGGGGGCCGGGTTTTCCCCCCAAAAATGAGGTAGAATGGGGACACCCCCGTGGCACGTGTGGGGTACAGTTGTACATCCACGTTTTCTCGGGCCAAATCTGCGGGCAGCGACGCTTTTGCTCTTTAGGGGGAGTCCTGAGCAAGTTGTGCATGGTACGGGTTTACCTTCACACGGGGCCCCTTTTCCCGCAGGGTTTTATGAGGTGGTGCGGGGCTTTGTTATCCCGTAAAGGCGGGATAATGCATGAAATTATGGCTGACCAAAACAACGCCCCCATCAGGGGTAATTTCCCCTGTGGGATACCAAATTTTGGAACCAGTTTGGATCAGAAACTTTGGCTACAACAGCAAAGGCGATCCCTGTTGGGGTGGCCACTTGGGATTTGGGGAAAATTGGGCTTTGATGACTAGAACATTTTCTTGGCCCCTCACTGGGCTCCAGTACATGAAGTCAACTGCTATGGAAACCCCAAGGGGTTTGGGAAACCAGCAGATGACCCAAGGAGTGGGCCACTTTTTTCTGCACCTTGGGTGTCTACAGCGCCCGGGAACCCTGCCAAAAAAATTTATCCCCATCTAGATGCATGTTGGGCCAAAAAACCCCGCGGGGCGAGAAGGCCAAAATCCCTTTTTGGCCCTTGATAAACCCCAGTCCTGGTGGGCCATTGGAGGAAGGGGACGAAGGCCTTTAGGGGGAACAAACTTGACACCTGTCCCTCTTTTCACAAACCTCCCCCCGCTCTGGGAAAGCACCTTCCCCTTTGGGGATGCCGCCCGGGCCCAAAATTTCCGCAGAAAAGGGGTTTTTGGTCACATCCATGGGCCCCAATTTTTTCCCAGGGGGCGACAAAGGACTCCACCCCAAAAGGGGTTTGGGGTGGCTCAGGAAGAGAGACAGAGGGGAGGTCAGCTTTCGCTTGGATTGCCTCCAATGGTTCCACCGTTGTGCGATGAACGATTTCATGCACTGTTCCGACCATGTGTGTCCCACTACACGAGACTGCACTCACCTCTTCCTCGCCAGGACCCTCTGGCCCAGACACAGGGTTTCGAGATAATGCATCAGCATTCTTGTTCTCTCTCCCTGATCGATACTTCACGGTGAAGTCAAAACATGCCAAGTCAGCTGCCCATCTTTGTTCTACTGCCCCTAATTTGGCTGTCTGGATGTGACTAAGGGGGTTGTTATCAGTCAGAACTACAGTGTGGGTGCCCAGAAGGTAGGGTCGAAACTTTTCGCACATGGCCCATTTAAGTGCCAAGAGCTCCAGCTTCATGCTACTGTAGTTGAGCATGTTTCTCTCTGATGGATGGAGAGACCGACTGGCATATGCGACAACCCGCTGCTCTCCTCCCTGGTGTTGTGAGAGCACAGCCCCCAAGCCGTCCAAGGAAGCATCTGTTTCCAGGACAAAAGGCAGTTTGAAATCTGCGTACCCTAGTACGGGTGCAGAGGTCAACGCTTTTTTTAGATCCTCAAATGCCTTTTGACACTGAGGATTCCATGCCTTCACAATAGATACCAGCTGGCTCTTCTCTTGCTGGTATGTCAGAAAGACCAGTTGGTTAAGTGGCTTGGCTAGACTGGCAAAACCCTTCACAATGCGCCTGTAGTAGCTGGCAAACCCAAGGAAAGATCTCAGCTCTCGCAGAGATTGCAGTCTTGGCCAGTCTGCCACAGCTTTGATCTTCGAGTCTGAGGTTGCGATTCCCTCAGACGAGACCGTGTATCCCAAATACTCCACTTGCCGTCGTGCAATATGACATTTCTGGGGGTTGAGCTTCAGCCCGACCTCACGCAAACGCTGAAATACAATTTTCAGGCGCTCCAGATGTTCCTCGAAAGTCTGGCTGTAGACCAGCAGATCATCCAGATACAGCAGGAAGATTTGGAATGCCAGATCATTCATTGTGCTTTGCATCAGCCTCTGGAAAGTGGCTGGGGCGGTGGACAAACCCATTGGCATTGTCAGGTATTCGAACAATCCGAATGGGGTGATGAAGGCTGTTTTGTGCCGGTCTTCCTCTGCCATGGCAACCTGATGGTAGCCACTTGCCAAATCCAGAGTGGAAAACAACTTAGCCCCTCCAAGTGCATCCAGTGAATCATCTATCCTTGGGAGGGGATAGGCATCTGGTATGGCCTTCTCATTTAGGCGACGGTACTGCGTCGGTGGGATCCTCCGAAAGGTTGAGGCCACAGGGACATCATCTTTAAGGCGGATCTTGTGTGTGACCCTGTCTGTGTACCCAGGTCACAGTCATCGCGGAAAAACAGGTCCGCATTGGCTTTCAGCAACTCCTCTAGCTGCTGCCTTTGGCTGTCAGTGCAGTCTATACCCTCAAGGTTAACGGGGCACTCTCCGCCTTGTACCTCACTGTCAGTCTCAGTGGAGTTAACCGAGACATGGATCTGATTGCAGCTAACTTCCACTGACACTTTACCTGGGTGCAGCTCCTGTTTGAATAGCTGCACTGTGCCAACTCTTGTCCCTGGTCTCAAGACAACGCCTTCGTCATTGACATTAATGACCTGAACAAAAAAAACAATTGCCTTTGACCTTGCTTACCGTGGGTGGGACAAGCAAACCTTTGTGACTGAAGTCCGGAAGCGGCTCAGTCAACACTTCCTGATCCTGCAGTGTTCTATTTACTGCCCCAGTTTCTCTGACGCTGGCCACTGCCCGAGGCGGGATATACACAAACTCCCTTCCTGCCACCCGTGCAAAACCATGCACCACTGGGGTACTGACATCTGGCATTACCTCCCGCAACACATTCATCCCTAGGTTGACAGGAACATGCAATGCAGATGTAGAGGACCTCACCAGAATGCCCTTGCCCCTTACCATGGTGCCCCAGATTTCCACGTCGGCTTCGAAATATCCTACGTAGGGAATGTCCAAGCCATTAGCTGCAGTGACTCGCAGCCAACCAGCCACTGGTTGTAGGGGAGAGCACCCAAAGAGTTCTTTGAATGTGCCTTCCCCCATCATGGTGACCTGTGACCCAGTGTCCACAAGGGCATCAACTTCCTTGTTGTTAACCAATACCTTGGCATACGGACATCTCCCTAGGATTTTATTGAGTGAGCCGGAAGGTTGCCCCTCAGCAGTGCGACTCGTCACTACTGAGGAATGTCGTTTCCCTGCCTCGGCAGATCTGGGCAGTTGCGGCGAATATGGCCTGGCCTGTCGCACCCCAGGCATATTGGCCTTCCATCTCTGGCAAATGGCAGTTTCCGTTTGCCTGCCGCTTCCCCTGATTGTGGCTTTGGGCGCTTCTCTGCACAGAGCTGCTCCTCCATCTGTCTCATCCTGCCCTCCATTTTTTTCTAATTTTGCTACAATGGCCTCCATGGCTTGGATCTGCTTGACAGATGCCTCCGCCTGAGCCGAGACAGCTTCAGTGGCACCCTCTTTCTCCTCATCTTCCATCCATCTTAGAGCCTCATCTCTAAGCTCTAAGAAGGAGGAATTTGAGAGTTTGTGTGTCTGCTCTCTCAGACGCCTTCTCAGCTGACCATTGCAGAGACCAGCCACAAAATGGTCTCGCAGAATTTTCTGATCCAGCGGCTGCTGCGTTGCATCCTCTTTCCGCTGCCTCTTTGTCACATCTGTAAAGGCTTTATTCAGCCTGTGGGAATACTCCCTAACCCCTTCATACCCCCTCTGTGAGATGGAGTAAAAAGTCCCCAGCAGCTGACTGACAGACCGTTGCTCCCCCCACACCTTATATAGAATTTTGAAAAGCTTATCGGGGTCACTTGTGTCATCCGTGGGGTGACACAACAGTTCACTCTTGACACATTCTGTCAAGTGGCTATAAATGACATCTACTTTTTCACCTTGATCCGTTTCTTGGATACCCCTACTTGACCAAATATTTTAACATCCTTCTCAAACTCTTCCACTGTTGGGTGACCTGTCCCTGAAAACCGCCTTGATTGACTTTTCCCTTGGAGCTATAATTACCCTCTGAGCATTATTTTTCAAAGCTGCTAATTCTTCGGCAATACTGTCCAAAGTCACCTCAGCCATCTTTCAATAATCTTTTGAAGAAGAATAAATATATACTAAAAGGTTACGCTAGAAAAGATAAGAACACACACAAAAAAGGGAAAGGAAATCCTAGAGATATCATTACGCATTACAAAGAAAGGCTTGACAGAAAAAAATTCCCACACTAACAGATACTTATGCTCATACTCTAACATCAATCTTTCAACTTCTAAATTATGCACAATAACATCCAGTCCATGTCAGTCCACATTAAAGCTCAGCTGACCAACATGGGTCATATCAGGGTGGTCCTTCCATCAAAAAAAACAAACATATCAATTCACAATAATCAGATACATCATTCAATCACTGTGCCACGACAGTTTCCCATCATGCTGAAATCAACTACAGGGTCAGCTCCTTCGCAAAACAATGATCTGGCCTGCCATCTCCACCGCACCATAGGCATAAATTCAAAATTTCAATGAAAAAATGAAAACCTTCCTTGCTGTGACTTCACATCCAAGGGCCTGATCCCGCGTCCTGAGGTTGGCACTTGTTCATCCTGCTTGCAGCGCCATTTTGTAAGCAGTCAAGGGCAGAGGGGGGAGAGTCATCCATCCATCACCCAAGACCGTGTTGATGTTTGACTTTTTGTTTATTTCAGTTTCTCAGTCAATCAAAACCAAACCAACCAACCAACCACAACCAACCAACCTGAAAATTAGCAGGAAAATCATATTTAGAAAATTGGCAACAAAATGAGAAATTTCCAAAGCATGAATGAAAGGAGACATACATTTGTAACTATGAGTGCACAATTTGCATGATAACAGTATAGCACCTGAAAAGAAGTAATGGATTGATTTATGTTCAATGCACAAAAGTTCCTCTGCAAATAAGCACATCAAGAAGAAAATTGTGACACAGACCACCCTAAAAGTCTCAGGCCATGTTATGCTGCAACATCCACAGGACTATATTGGTAATTTGATGAGAAGAAATTGACATAAAAATCTTTAGAGCACACAACCATGGGTGAATCTGCAAAACAATCAATTCAACATAACAATGGAAGAAAAGCAAAATAAAATAACACTAAAATACTGTGAACAATCTGGCATCTGTTCTGTTACAGTAAGGGTTGTACTGCATGATAGCAGCATGGATCCTTGTGTCTATTAAGACAACAGAACAGGAAAACAGCAATTATATCAACAGGACATGGACTAGATTATTACTCCTCAGATTCAGTTAGTCTATCATAATATCAACAAATTACATTTATTCATAATAATACATACACAACATCATTCAATCAATGGCTCTGACAAAAGAAAAACATATCATCTTCATTCAATACCATTGATTGCATACACATTGGCTTGTGGTAACAATAACCATTGTGACCACCAGCTTTACAAAAAAAATCCATGGTACCAAAGGTACAATGAATTGCACAGAGGTGCGTTGAAAAATGTCAAAACAAAACAAAAAAGTTACAACAGAATATCAACATGGGAAAAACATTATCTACCTCAGGACAGGGTGTTGAGACACACCCATTCATCTGTCCCAGCCACCTCTCTGGTGTGGAACAGGCGTCCTCTGAAAAGGGCAACATGTGTGTCCCTAAATCATAACACCAAGACTCACATGATCTTCAAAAAAATAATAAGTGCCTGGCATCAACATAGCCAGCAAGAATACAGCAAAGGGAAGCAACTCATACGTTTCAATGGTTTACTCTTCAAAAGGGGTTACTTCCCTTTACCCATCTTCGTTCGCCCATCTTCGTAATACTAGGCCCGAGTGTTGCCGAGAAATGGAACACAATTAAAAACGAAGTTTCTGACACATCTAAAATGAAAATTAAATAGATCAGCATTGATTTTCATGAATTGCTTTTAACAGCAGTGTAACTACAAGCAATGAGCATAATTTGGATAATCCATTCCAACTTCCATCACATCAGGTACTGATTCCATGAAAAAAATAACATGCACACAAACCCAAAGAGAGAGACACAGAGAGAGAGAGAGAGAGAGAGAGAGAGAGAGAGAGAGAGAGAGAGGAGAGAGAGAGAGGAGAGAGAGAGAGAGAGAGAGAGCTGTCCAAGACCTCTTGAAAGAAAAATACAACCAGTTCTCATCCCAAGTGAAAACTCTTCGTCTTGTAAACATCTCCATTAAGTGGCTCTTAACATTTTCTTTAAAACACTTAAACAAGTCAACAACAACAAAAATATTTATCTATAACAACCAGATTCCCAATGAACTTGATCCCCGTAAACTTGTTTTGACATACCTCAAAAGATAATCACCTTTGCCTTGGTGCTGTGGCTAACCAGCATGAAACCGCTCTTCCTTTCCCAAACGAACAGGCAAAACCTCTGCTAGCTGTGACCAGCAGTGGGGAAGAGATGGCATTTTGGCGGGAGACTGGTATTATTGCCTCCTGTTTACACCAACAGCTAGTACGCAGCAGAATATAGGCCCTGAGCTTCAGTAAATAACAGTATTAGTTAATGCTTTGTCATTACCATGAATAAATATCCATTAATTCTGGTAATTTGTGCACATTCCTAAACAGAGATTATGCCAAGTAGACTGATTATATCCACAACCCAACTATTGTATTCCTACTCGTCCACTGGCATTCTAAAGATAATTCTGGAACCAAGCTAATTTGGCACCAAGGCGGATAACTCTTCTGACAAAAGATCGGAATTCACTGAAATCCCTATGCACTTGCACTACCCTTATCAGCTCAACTACATACAAAAGAATAAAAATAGCAACAATAAAACGAAACATGCTCTTCAAGAGCATGAATATTAAACGTTTGCAGAAGTAAACTTCTGTCCAGCTACAAATCTCCCCTGCTGACAGTTATGGTCTCCATAACTTTGCCTATAGTATGGCATGCCGTTTGCACACAAAAATACACCAAAAAATCCTTGGCGACAATATAACCCTCAACAGGTAAATTGTCAAGCAAAAAATTACAACCAACAGTGTGACAGCACTTAAACCGACAAGGTAGATTCTGTTAGAATCCAAAACAAAAAAGAACGTATCAGCACACATAACAAAATCAAACATGCCAAATGGTTCATCAAAAGATCAATATAGTACAACAAAAAACAAATCGCAGTCATACAGACCAAGAGAACAGAGGGACAGCAGTTTACAAAACCAATCGGGCCTGGGCTTACAACACCAAAACACCTCCCTGGGACTTAAAAGTGCCAATATCGCGCTTTTCTGTCGCCTCCTAAACTGAGCATTGCATTCAGTAGGACATCGATTTCACCTTTTCCCAACAAGAGTCCATGTTTCGCTTGTAGCCCTCAAGTCTGCCATTTTTTAGATCTTCCTTTTTAAAGTAAATCTTGAAAATGCATCTTTCCCAATAAAGCATTCAGGGGCAGCATGGCCATTTATTGCCTATACTGTCTTGAACTCAACATCTGTCAATCTTCATTCTTACATACCGGGGTGCAAGACAACTTCTTTTTTTTTGTTTTTAAAAAGGTAGTGCTTCATACCCCATTAAATGCCCACATTGAATACACAGATGCTACCAACATTTCTTCACAATACCTTCAAAAACAAAATTCAATGTTCAACAAACATCTGCATCAATACATGCAAATAAACTGCCTTCAGCCAAGTTGAAAGCATTATCAAACAACCCAACAAATAAAAACAACCTTTCCCAACAAAAAAGTGTCCACCTGGCTGAATACATTCACATGCCCATGACAAAAAAGAACCAAAAAAGAAACAAAAGATTCCAAAAGATGGAGGAGGTGCATGACTATCCTGGCAAATACAAGGTCTGGTGTCTGCAGTTCATGCTGATACCAAAGCTGCTATGGCCTCTGATGATATACGACATCTGCACCAGCATAGTGGAGGCAATGGAAGCCAAAATCAACAAGTTCACAAGGAAATGGCTTGGTGTCCCACCCTGTCTGACTGACATAGCGCTGTACTGTCGCCAAGCAAAGCTGAAACTACCCTGAAATCCATCCTGGAGGAATACAAAGCAGGGAAAATCAGACTTCAAAGCATGCTGGAGGACTCAGGAGACAAGGTGGTAGAAGCAATTAAGCCCCAGCTGAAGACAGGCAGGAAAATGGAAAGTTCAAGAGGCGATGGATTCTGCAAAAAAAAGTTCAGTCAGAGAAATAAAGGACACAACAGACCAAAAGACAGGGATGGGGAAAAAAAACCCCCGGGAAAAAAAACCCCGGGGGTTTTTCCCCCCCCCCAAAAAAATTTTTTTAACCCCCAAAAAAAATTTTGGTTTTTCCCCTTTTTTTTTTTTTTTTTTTTTTAAAAAAAAATTTGATTTTTTTTTTTTTTTAAAAAAAAAGAAAAATTTTTTTGGGGGGGGTTTTTTTTTAAAAATTTTCCCCCCTTTTTTTTTGAAATTTTTTTTCCCCCTTTTTAAAAAAAAAAAAAAAATTTTTTTTCCAAAAAAAAAAAAATTTTTTTAAAAATTTTTTTTTAAACGGGGTTAAACCCCCGGGGGAAAGGGGATAACAAAAAAATTAAAAAACCCCCCCAAAAAAGGTTTTTTTTAAAAAAAAGGAAAAAAAAAAAAAAAAAGAAAAAAAAGGGGGGGGGGGGGGAAAAAAAAGGGGTTTTTTTAATGAAAAAAAAAAATTTATAAAAATTTTTTTTAACCCCGGGGGTTTAAACCCAAAAAAAAAAAGGAAAAAAAATTTTTTTAAAAAAGGGGGGAAAACCCCCCCCCCCCGGGCCCCCCGGGGGGGGGAAAAAATTAAAATTGGGGGTCCCCCAAAAAAAAAAACCCCCCCCCCGGGGGGGGGGAAAGTTAAAAGGGGGGGGGAAAAAAAATTTTTTTTTCCCAAAAAAAAAAACCCCAAAAAAACCCGGGGGGGAAAAAAAATTTTTTGGGTTTTAAAAAAAGGAAAAATTCCAAAAGGGGGTTTTTTTTTAAAAAAAAGGGTTTAAAAAAAAAAAATTTTTTAAAAAAAGGGAAAAAAAGGGGGGTTTTAAAAAAAAAAAATTTTTAAAAGGCCCCTTTTTAAAAAAAAATTTTTTAAATTAAAATTCCCCCCCCCCTTTTTTTAAAAGGGGAAAAAAAAAATTTTCCCCCCCCCCCCAAAAAAAAACCCCGGGGGGTTTTTTTTTTTTAAAAAAAACCCCCCAAAACCCTTTCCCCGGGGGTTTAAAAAATTTTTTGAAAACCCCCCCCAAAAAAAAAAAACCCAAAAACCCAAAAAAATTTTTCCCCGGGGGGGGGGAAAAAAAAAAAAAAATTTTTAAAAAACCCAAAGGGGGGGGGAAAAACCCCCCCCCCTTTTCCCCCCAAAAAAAAAAAATTTTGGGGCCCAAAGATAAAAAAAAAAAAAAAAAAATTTCCCAATAAAAAAACCCAGTTTTTTTTAAAAAAAACCCGGGCCCCAAAAAACACCCCCCCCCGGGGTTTTTTTTTTTGGGGTTTTGGGGAAAAAAAAGGGGAAAAGGGGGGGCCCTTTAAAAAACCCCGGGCCCAAAAAAAGGGGGGTTTTTTAAATCCCCCCCAAAAAAAAAAAGGGAAAATTAAAAAAAACCCCAAAAAGGGTGCCCCCGGGGGTTTTAAATTTTTCCAAAAAAAAAAAAAAAGGGGGGGAAAACCCCTTTTTTTTTTTTTTTGGGGGGTTTTTCCCCCCTTAAAAAAAACCCTTAAAAAATTTTTAAAAATTTTAAAAAAAAAAAAAAAAAAAAAAAAAGGGGCCTTAACCGGGGGGGCCCCCCAAAAACCCAAAAAAAACCCCCCCTTTTTTTTTTTTTTTTTTTTTAAAAAAAAAATTTTTTAAAAAAAAACCCAAAAAGAGGGAGGAGGGGCAGGGGAAAAAAAAAAACCCCCCCAAAAAATTTTTCCCCCCGGGGGGGGGGGGGGGGGGGGGGGGGCCCCCCCCCCTTTGGGGGGGCGGGGAAGGGGTTGGTGGGGAAAGGGGGGTTGGGGGTTTTTGGGGGGGGCCCCCCCCCGGGGGGGGGGGGGGGTTCCCTCTTTTTGGGGGGGCCCCTGGGGGGGGGGAAAAAGGGGGTTTTTTTCCAAAAAAAACCGGGGGGAAATTTTTGGGGCCCCCTTTGGGGGGTTTTGGGGGCCCCCGGGGGCCCCCCTTTCCCAAAAAAACCCCCCCCCCCCCCGGGGGGGTTTTTTTCCCCCCCTTTTTTTTTTTAAAAAAAAAGGGTTGGGGGGGGGGGGTTTTTTTTTTTTTTTAAAAGTTTGGGGGGGGTTTTCCCCCTTTTTTGGGCCCCCCAAATTTCCCCCCCCCCGGGGGGGCCCCTTCCCCCCCCCCCTTTTTTTTTTAAAAAAAATTTTGGGGGGGGGCCCCCCCCAAAAAAAAGGGGAAAGGGGCCCCCCGGGGGGGGGTTTTTTCCCACTTTTTTTCCCCCCCAAAGGGGGGGCCCCTTTTTTTTCCGGGGGGGGTTTTTTTTGGGCAGGGGATTTTTCCTTTCCCCGGAAACCCCCTTTTTTTGGGGGGTTGCGGGACTTTGTTTTCCCGTAAGGGGGGAAAAAAATTTTTTTGGGGAAAAAAAACCCCTTTTTTGGGGGAACCCGGGGGTTTTTTGGGGAAAGGGGTTAAAGCTTTGGCTACAAAAGCGATGTTGATCCCGTGTTGGGGGTGGCCATTTTGTTTTTGGTGAAAAAGTCTGTGAGGACTAAAAAACATTTCTGTGTCATCATGGGGGGCTCCAGTTCGTGAAGTCAAATTTCATGACCCCAAGGGGTTTGGTAGCCCGGGGATGACCCATAGGGTTGGGCAACTTTGTTTTTGGCCCCCTTGGGGGTCTGACGCGCCGGGAACGCCCCGCACCATTTAAACCATTTGATGCATGTTGGGCCAAAAAAAATCGCTGGGCGGGAAGGGGCCCAGAGTCCTTTTTTGGCCCTTGATGACCGCAAGGGCCCGGGTTTTGCCATGTGGGGGGGGATGGGCACGAAGGGCCCTTTAGGGGGACCAAGCTGTGACAACCCGGGCCCCCTGTAAAATTTCCCCCAAACCCCTCTGTTTTAAAACACCTTCTCTTTGAGAAAGCAGCCCCGGGCAAAAATTTCCGCAGAAGGGCTTTTTGGTCGCATCCAGGTCCGAAAATTTTTTTCCCAGGGGCGACAATGGGAAACCCAAAAAAGGGGTTGAGAGAGGGTATGGGTTCTGGGCCCTTTTCCCCTGTGCTTTCCCGTATCTCCAAGGAAAACGATAAAGAAGGGAAAATGCATAGCTGGGGGGGTTGGGTCAGGGGGAAAAGGGGAAAAGAGGGGGGGTCAGCTTTCGCTTGGATTGCCTCCAAAAAGGTTCCAAACCCTTGTGCGATGGGGCGATTTCATGCCTGTTCCCAACCCTGTGTTTTCCCATACCGAGACTGCACCTAATCTTCCTCGCCAGGGGCCCTTGGCCCCGGGCACAGGGGTTTCCCAGATAATGCATCGCAATTTTTGTTCTCTCTCCCCGTTCGATATTCACGGTGAAAATCAAAAACATCCCAAATCAGCTGCCCCCTCTTTGTTTTTACTGCCCCCAATTTTGGGTGTCTGGGTTTTGCTAAGGGGGTTTTTAACATCGAACTACAGTTTTGGGTGCCCCGAAAGGGAGGGTCGAATTTTTTCGCACATGGGGCCCCTTTAAAAAATGCCCAAGAGCCCCCGCTTCCCTGGACTGTAGTTGAGCTTTTTTTCCTCTGTGGATGGAGAGACTGCCCGGCATAAGCGCTAAACCCGCTGCTCTCCTCCCTGGTGTTGTGAGAGCACAGCCCCCAAGCCGTCCAAGGAAGCATCTGTTTCCAGGACAAAAGGCAGTTTGAAATCTGCGTACCCTAGTACGGGTGCAGAGGTCAACGCTTTTTTTAGATCCTCAAATGCCTTTTGACACTGAGGATTCCATGCCTTCACAATAGATACCAGCTGGCTCTTCTCTTGCTGGTATGTCAGAAAGACCAGTTGGTTAAGTGGCTTGGCTAGACTGGCAAAACCCTTCACAATGCGCCTGTAGTAGCTGGCAAACCCAAGGAAAGATCTCAGCTCTCGCAGAGATTGCAGTCTTGGCCAGTCTGCCACAGCTTTGATCTTCGAGTCTGAGGTTGCGATTCCCTCAGACGAGACCGTGTATCCCAAATACTCCACTTGCCGTCGTGCAATATGACATTTCTGGGGGTTGAGCTTCAGCCCGACCTCACGCAAACGCTGAAATACAATTTTCAGGCGCTCCAGATGTTCCTCGAAAGTCTGGCTGTAGACCAGCAGATCATCCAGATACAGCAGGAAGATTTGGAATGCCAGATCATTCATTGTGCTTTGCATCAGCCTCTGGAAAGTGGCTGGGGCGGTGGACAAACCCATTGGCATTGTCAGGTATTCGAACAATCCGAATGGGGTGATGAAGGCTGTTTTGTGCCGGTCTTCCTCTGCCATGGCAACCTGATGGTAGCCACTTGCCAAATCCAGAGTGGAAAACAACTTAGCCCCTCCAAGTGCATCCAGTGAATCATCTATCCTTGGGAGGGGATAGGCATCTGGTATGGCCTTCTCATTTAGGCGACGGTACTGCGTCGGTGGGATCCTCCGAAAGGTTGAGGCCACAGGGACATCATCTTTAAGGCGGATCTTGTGTGTGACCCTGTCTGTGTACCCCAGGTCACAGTCATCGCGGAAAAACAGGTCCGCATTGGCTTTCAGCAACTCCTCTAGCTGCTGCCTTTGGCTGTCAGTGCAGTCTATACCCTCAAGGTTAACGGGGCACTCTCCGCCTTGTACCTCACTGTCAGTCTCAGTGGAGTTAACCGAGACATGGATCTGATTGCAGCTAACTTCCACTGACACTTTACCTGGGTGCAGCTCCTGTTTGAATAGCTGCACTGTGCCAACTCTTGTCCCTGGTCTCAAGACAACGCCTTCGTCATTGACATTAATGACCTGAAACAAAAAAAACAATTGCCTTTGACCTTGCTTACCGTGGGTGGGACAAGCAAACCTTTGTGACTGAAGTCGGAAGCGGCTCAGTCAACACTTCCTGATCCTGCAGTGTTCTATTTACTGCCCCAGTTTGCTCTGACGCTGGCCACTGCCCGAGGCGGGATATACACAAACTCCCTTCCTGCCACCCGTGCAAAACCTGCACCACTGGGGTACTGACATCTGGCATTACCTCCCGCAACACATTCATCCCTAGGTTGACAGGAACATGCAATGCAGATGTAGAGGACCTCACCAGAATGCCCTTGCCCCTTACCATGGTGCCCCAGATTTCCACGTCGGCTTCGAAATATCCTACGTAGGGAATGTCCAAGCCATTAGCTGCAGTGACTCGCAGCCAACCAGCCACTGGTTGTAGGGGAGAGCACCCAAAGAGTTCTTTGAATGTGCCTTCCCCCATCATGGTGACCTGTGACCCAGTGTCCACAAGGGCATCAACTTCCTTGTTGTTAACCAATACCTTGGCATACGGACATCTCCCTAGGATTTTATTGAGTGAGCCGGAAGGTTGCCCCTCAGCAGTGCGACTCGTCACTACTGAGGAATGTCGTTTCCCTGCCTCGGCAGATCTGGGCAGTTGCGGCGAATATGGCCTGGCCTGTCGCACCCCAGGCATATTGGCCTTCCATCTCTGGCAAATGGCAGTTTCCGTTTGCCTGCCGCTTCCCCTGATTGTGGCTTTGGGCGCTTCTCTGCACAGAGCTGCTCCTCCATCTGTCTCATCCTGCCCTCCATTTTTTTCTAATTTTGCTACAATGGCCTCCATGGCTTGGATCTGCTTGACAGATGCCTCCGCCTGAGCCGAGACAGCTTCAGTGGCACCCTCTTTCTCCTCATCTTCCATCCATCTTAGAGCCTCATCTCTAAGCTCTAAGAAGGAGGAATTTGAGAGTTTGTGTGTCTGCTCTCTCAGACGCCTTCTCAGCTGACCATTGCAGAGACCAGCCACAAAATGGTCTCGCAGAATTTTCTGATCCAGCGGCTGCTGCGTTGCATCCTCTTTCCGCTGCCTCTTTGTCACATCTGTAAAGGCTTTATTCAGCCTGTGGGAATACTCCCTAACCCCTTCATACCCCCTCTGTGAGATGGAGTAAAAAGTCCCCAGCAGCTGACTGACAGACCGTTGCTCCCCCCACACCTTATATAGAATTTTGAAAAGCTTATCGGGGTCACTTGTGTCATCCGTGGGGTGACACAACAGTTCACTCTTGACACATTCTGTCAAGTGGCTATAAATGACATCTACTTTTTCACCTTGATCCGTTTCTTGGATACCCCTACTTGACCAAATATTTTAACATCCTTCTCAAACTCTTCCACTGTTGGGTGACCTGTCCCTGAAAACGCCTTGATTGACTTTTCCCTTGGAGCTATAATTACCCTCTGGCATTATTTTTCAAAGCTGCTAATTCTTCGGCAATACTGTCCAAAGTCACCTCAGCCATCTTTCAATAATCTTTTGAAGAAGAATAAATATATACTAAAAGGTTACGCTAGAAAAGATAAGAACACACACAAAAAAGGGAAAGGGAAATCCTAGAGATATCATTACGCATTACAAAGAAAGGCTTGACAGAAAAAAATTCCCACACTAACAGATACTTATGCTCATACTCTAACATCAATCTTTCAACTTCTAAATTATGCACAATAACATCCAGTCCATGTCAGTCCACATTAAAGCTCAGCTGACCAACATGGGTCATATCAGGGTGGTCCTTCCATCAAAAAAAACAAACATATCAATTCACAATAATCAGATACATCATTCAATCACTGTGCCACGACAGTTTCCCATCATGCTGAAATCAACTACAGGGTCAGCTCCTTCGCAAAACAATGATCTGGCCTGCCATCTCCACCGCACCATAGGCATAAATTCAAAATTTCAATGAAAAAATGAAAACCTTCCTTGCTGTGACTTCACATCCAAGGGCCTGATCCCGCGTCCTGAGGTTGGCACTTGTTCATCCTGCTTGCAGCGCCATTTTGTAAGCAGTCAAGGGCAGAGGGGGAGAGTCATCCATCCATCACCCAAGACCGTGTTGATGTTTGACTTTTTGTTTATTTCAGTTTCTCAGTCAATCAAAACCAAACCAACCAACCAACCAACCAACCAACCAACCTGAAAATTAGCAGGAAAATCATATTTAGAAAATTGGCAACAAAATGAGAAATTTCCAAAGCATGAATGAAAGGAGACATACATTTGTAACTATGAGTGCACAATTTGCATGATAACAGTATAGCACCTGAAAGAAGTAATGGATTGATTTATGTTCAATGCACAAAAGTTCCTCTGCAAATAAGCACATCAAGAAGAAAATTGTGACACAGACCACCCTAAAAGTCTCAGGCCATGTTATGCTGCAACATCCACAGGACTATATTGGTAATTTGATGAGAAGAAATTGACATAAAAATCTTTAGAGCACACAACCATGGGTGAATCTGCAAAACAATCAATTCAACATAACAATGGAAGAAAAGCAAAATAAAATAACACTAAAATACTGTGAACAATCTGGCATCTGTTCTGTTACAGTAAGGGTTGTACTGCATGATAGCAGCATGGATCCTTGTGTCTATTAAGACAACAGAACAGGAAAACAGCAATTATATCAACAGGACATGGACTAGATTATTACTCCTCAGATTCAGTTAGTCTATCATAATATCAACAAATTACATTTATTCATAATAATACATACACAACATCATTCAATCAATGGCTCTGACAAAAGAAAAACATATCATCTTCATTCAATACCATTGATTGCATACACATTGGCTTGTGGTAACAATAACCATTGTGACCACCAGCTTTACAAAAAAAATCCATGGTACCAAAGGTACAATGAATTGCACAGAGGTGCGTTGAAAAATGTCAAAACAAAACAAAAAAGTTACAACAGAATATCAACATGGGAAAAACATTATCTACCTCAGGACAGGGTGTTGAGACACACCCATTCATCTGTCCCAGCCACCTCTCTGGTGTGGAACAGGCGTCCTCTGAAAAGGGCAACATGTGTGTCCCTAAATCATAACACCAAGACTCACATGATCTTCAAAAAATAATAAGTGCCTGGCATCAACATAGCCAGCAAGAATACAGCAAAGGGAAGCAACTCATACGTTTCAATGGTTTACTCTTCAAAAGGGGTTACTTCCCTTTACCCATCTTCGTTCGCCCATCTTCGTAATACTAGGCCCGAGTGTTGCCGAGAAATGGAACACAATTAAAAACGAAGTTTCTGACACATCTAAAATGAAAATTAAATAGATCAGCATTGATTTTCATGAATTGCTTTTAACAGCAGTGTAACTACAAGCAATGAGCATAATTTGGATAATCCATTCCAACTTCCATCACATCAGGTACTGATTCCATGAAAAAAATAACATGCACACAAACCCAAAGAGAGAGAGAGAGAGAGAGAGAGAGGAGAGAGAGAGAGGAGAGAGAGAGAGAGAGAGAGAGAGAGAGAGAGAGAGAGGAGAGCTGTCCAAGACCTCTTGAAAGAAAAATACAACCAGTTCTCATCCCAAGTGAAAACTCTTCGTCTTGTAAACATCTCCATTAAGTGGCTCTTAACATTTTCTTTAAAACACTTAAACAAGTCAACAACAACAAAAATATTTATCTATAACAACCAGATTCCCAATGAACTTGATCCCCGTAAACTTGTTTTGACATACCTCAAAAGATAATCACCTTTGCCTTGGTGCTGTGGCTAACCAGCATGAAACCGCTCTTCCTTTCCCAAACGAACAGGCAAAACCTCTGCTAGCTGTGACCAGCAGTGGGGAAGAGATGGCATTTTGGCGGGAGACTGGTATTATTGCCTCCTGTTTACACCAACAGCTAGTACGCAGCAGAATATAGGCCCTGAGCTTCAGTAAATAACAGTATTAATTAATGCTTTGTCATTACCATGAATAAATATTCCATTAATTCTGGTAATTTGTGCACATTCCTAAACAGAGATTATGCCAAGTAGACTGATTATATCCACAACCCAACTATTGTATTCCTACTCGTCCACTGGCATTCTAAAGATAATTCTGGAACCAAGCTAATTTGGCACCAAGGCGGATAACTCTTCTGACAAAAGATCGGAATTCACTGAAATCCCTATGCACTTGCACTACCCTTATCAGCTCAACTACATACAAAAGAATAAAAATAGCAACAATAAAACGAAACATGCTCTTCAAGAGCATGAATATTAAACGTTTGCAGAAGTAAACTTCTGTCCAGCTACAAATCTCCCCTGCTGACAGTTATGGTCTCCATAACTTTGCCTATAGTATGGCATGCCGTTTGCACACAAAAATACACCAAAAAATCCTTGGCGACAATATAACCCTCAACAGGTAAATTGTCAAGCAAAAAATTACAACCAACAGTGTGACAGCACTTAAACCGACAAGGTAGATTCTGTTAGAATCCAAAACAAAAAAGAACGTATCAGCACACATAACAAAATCAAACATGCCAAATGGTTCATCAAAAGATCAATATAGTACAACAAAAAACAAATCGCAGTCATACAGACCAAGAGAACAGAGGGACAGCAGTTTACAAAACCAATCGGGCCTGGGCTTACAACACCAAAACACCTCCCTGGGACTTAAAAGTGCCAATATCGCGCTTTTCTGTCGCCTCCTAAACTGAGCATTGCATTCAGTAGGACATCGATTTCACCTTTTCCCAACAAGAGTCCATGTTTCGCTTGTAGCCCTCAAGTCTGCCATTTTTTAGATCTTCCTTTTTAAAGTAAATCTTGAAAATGCATCTTTCCCAATAAAGCATTCAGGGGCAGCATGGCCATTTATTGCCTATACTGTCTTGAACTCAACATCTGTCAATCTTCATTCTTACATACCGGGGTGCAAGACAACTTCTTTTTTTTTGTTTTTAAAAAGGTAGTGCTTCATACCCCATTAAATGCCCACATTGAATACACAGATGCTACCAACATTTCTTCACAATACCTTCAAAAACAAAATTCAATGTTCAACAAACATCTGCATCAATACATGCAAATGAACTGCCTTCAGCCAAGTTGAAAGCATTATCAAACAACCCAACAAATAAAAACAACCTTTCCCAACAAAAAAGTGTCCACCTGGCTGAATACATTCACATGCCCATGACAAAAAAGAACCAAAAAAGAACCAAAAGATTCCAAAAGATGGAGGAGGTGCATGACTATCCTAACATACTATCCACACACCAAACATTCTTACTTCCACTTCCAGCGTGGGGGAACCCCCTTGTTGGAGCGGGCAGATCTGCGGACAGTCGTGCCGCTCCTGTCTGTCAGTGGCTGCTGATCAGGGGACTGTGGGGCAGCAGGTGGGATAGGAGGGGTTTCAGGGGAGGTTCCCTGACTCCCTTTGGCAGTGGGCCATGGGGCAATGTGCCACTCTAGATGTGTGGTCACTGCTGGAGGTGGCTCAGAGCGACTCTCAGGATCCATCTTTCCAAGAGGCTCCACAACAGAGGGGAGAAACTGACAAATTTCATGCCTGTTCACCTTCACCATAGTGCCAACACCATCCAGTGGGGCAATGGTGAATGGCCCACCTCCGGGTCCAGGCACCTGAACCACAAAGAAGATACGCTCCCCCCAGATATCCTGGATCTTATTCCGCCCTGGCCTATGTTTTCTGGTCAGGACAAGATCTCCCGGTTGGAGATCTGGGGTGGGATTGCCCTGGTCTTGCCTGGCCTTCCTCTTGGAAGCATGGATGTGGAGTTGCTCCCCTGCTTTTCTGTGAGCCACTCTCAGACGCTCCACATGTCCCTCCAACCACTGGGTTGGCATGACTGCCTTCCACTCCTCTTCTTTCTCTCCCAGAAAGATATCAATGGGGAGCCGGGGTTTCCTCCCAAACATGAGGTAGAATGGGGACACCCCTGTGGCACTGTGTGGTGTACAGTTGTACATCCACGTTATCTCTGCCAAATGCTGCGGTCAGCGACGCTTTTGCTCTTCAGGGAGAGTCCTGAGCAAGTTGTGCATGGTACGGTTATACCGTTCACACTGGCCATTTCCTGCAGGGTTGTATGAGGTGGTGCGGGACTTTGTTATCCCGTAATGGCGGCATAATGCATGAATTATGGCTGACTCAAAACAACGCCCCTTATCAGAGTGAATCCGCTGTGGGATACCATAATGCTGGAACCAGTTCTGGATCAGAGCTTTGGCTACAACAGCAGATGTCTGATCCCGTGTTGGGATGGCCACTGTGTATTTGGTGAAAATGTCTGTGATGACTAGAACATTTTCTGTGTCATCACTGGCGGGCTCCAGTACAGTGAAGTCAACTGCTATGACCTCAAGGGGTTTGGTAGCCAGCAGATGACCCATAGGAGTGTGGGCCACTTTGTTCTGCACCTTGGCTGTCTGACAGCGCCGGCAACGCCTGCACCATTCATCCACATCTAGATGCATGTTGGGCCAAAACACTCGCTGTCGGAGAAGGCCGAGAGTCCTTTCTGGCCCTTGATGACCGCAGTCCTGGTGTGCCATGTGGAGGAGATGGGCACGAAGGCCTTCAGGGGCAACAAGCTGTGACACCTGTCCCTCTGTCACATCCTCCACCGCTCTGTAAAGCACCTTCTCTTTGAGATGCAGCCGGTCAAAATGCCGCAGAAGGGCTTTCTGGTCAGCATCCATGGTCCGAATTTGTTTCCCAGGAGGACGACAATGGGACTCCACAAATGGGATGAGAGAGGCTATGCTTCTGTCTTTCCGCTGTGCTTCCTGTATCTCAGAAAGCGATAATGAAGGGAACTGCATAGCTGGGGGTGGCTCAGGAAGAGAGACAGAGGGGAGGTCAGCTTTCGCTTGGATTGCCTCCAATGGTTCCACCGTTGTGCGATGAACGATTTCATGCACTGTTCCGACCATGTGTGTCCCACTACACGAGACTGCACTCACCTCTTCCTCGCCAGGACCCTCTGGCCCAGACACAGGGTTTCGAGATAATGCATCAGCATTCTTGTTCTCTCTCCCTGATCGATACTTCACGGTGAAGTCAAAACATGCCAAGTCAGCTGCCCATCTTTGTTCTACTGCCCCTAATTTGGCTGTCTGGATGTGACTAAGGGGGTTGTTATCAGTCAGAACTACAGTGTGGGTGCCCAGAAGGTAGGGTCGAAACTTTTCGCACATGGCCCATTTAAGTGCCAAGAGCTCCAGCTTCATGCTACTGTAGTTGAGCATGTTTCTCTCTGATGGATGGAGAGACCGACTGGCATATGCGACAACCCGCTGCTCTCCTCCCTGGTGTTGTGAGAGCACAGCCCCCAAGCCGTCCAAGGAAGCATCTGTTTCCAGGACAAAAGGCAGTTTGAAATCTGCGTACCCTAGTACGGGTGCAGAGGTCAACGCTTTTTTTAGATCCTCAAATGCCTTTTGACACTGAGGATTCCATGCCTTCACAATAGATACCAGCTGGCTCTTCTCTTGCTGGTATGTCAGAAAGACCAGTTGGTTAAGTGGCTTGGCTAGACTGGCAAAACCCTTCACAATGCGCCTGTAGTAGCTGGCAAACCCAAGGAAAGATCTCAGCTCTCGCAGAGATTGCAGTCTTGGCCAGTCTGCCACAGCTTTGATCTTCGAGTCTGAGGTTGCGATTCCCTCAGACGAGACCGTGTATCCCAAATACTCCACTTGCCGTCGTGCAATATGACATTTCTGGGGGTTGAGCTTCAGCCCGACCTCACGCAAACGCTGAAATACAATTTTCAGGCGCTCCAGATGTTCCTCGAAAGTCTGGCTGTAGACCAGCAGATCATCCAGATACAGCAGGAAGATTTGGAATGCCAGATCATTCATTGTGCTTTGCATCAGCCTCTGGAAAGTGGCTGGGGCGGTGGACAAACCCATTGGCATTGTCAGGTATTCGAACAATCCGAATGGGGTGATGAAGGCTGTTTTGTGCCGGTCTTCCTCTGCCATGGCAACCTGATGGTAGCCACTTGCCAAATCCAGAGTGGAAAACAACTTAGCCCCTCCAAGTGCATCCAGTGAATCATCTATCCTTGGGAGGGGATAGGCATCTGGTATGGCCTTCTCATTTAGGCGACGGTACTGCGTCGGTGGATCCTCCGAAAGGTTGAGGCCACAGGGACATCATCTTTAAGGCGGATCTTGTGTGTGACCCTGTCTGTGTACCCCAGGTCACAGTCATCGCGGAAAAACAGGTCCGCATTGGCTTTCAGCAACTCCTCTAGCTGCTGCCTTTGGCTGTCAGTGCAGTCTATACCCTCAAGGTTAACGGGGCACTCTCCGCCTTGTACCTCACTGTCAGTCTCAGTGGAGTTAACCGAGACATGGATCTGATTGCAGCTAACTTCCACTGACACTTTACCTGGGTGCAGCTCCTGTTTGAATAGCTGCACTGTGCCAACTCTTGTCCCTGGTCTCAAGACAACGCCTTCGTCATTGACATTAATGACCTGAACAAAAAAAACAATTGCCTTTGACCTTGCTTACCGTGGGTGGGACAAGCAAACCTTTGTGACTGAAGTCCGGAAGCGGCTCAGTCAACACTTCCTGATCCTGCAGTGTTCTATTTACTGCCCCAGTTGCTCTGACGCTGGCCACTGCCCGAGGCGGGATATACACAGACTCCCTTCCTGCCACCCGTGCAAAACCATGCACCACTGGGGTACTGACATCTGGCATTACCTCCCGCAACACATTCATCCCTAGGTTGACAGGAACATGCAATGCAGATGTAGAGGACCTCACCAGAATGCCCTTGCCCCTTACCATGGTGCCCCAGATTTCCACGTCGGCTTCGAAATATCCTACGTAGGGAATGTCCAAGCCATTAGCTGCAGTGACTCGCAGCCAACCAGCCACTGGTTGTAGGGGAGAGCACCCAAAGAGTTCTTTGAATGTGCCTTCCCCCATCATGGTGACCTGTGACCCAGTGTCCACAAGGGCATCAACTTCCTTGTTGTTAACCAATACCTTGGCATACGGACATCTCCCTAGGATTTTATTGAGTGAGCCGGAAGGTTGCCCCTCAGCAGTGCGACTCGTCACTACTGAGGAATGTCGTTTCCCTGCCTCGGCAGATCTGGGCAGTTGCGGCGAATATGGCCTGGCCTGTCGCACCCCAGGCATATTGGCCTTCCATCTCTGGCAAATGGCAGTTTCCGTTTGCCTGCCGCTTCCCCTGATTGTGGCTTTGGGCGCTTCTCTGCACAGAGCTGCTCCTCCATCTGTCTCATCCTGCCCTCCATTTTTTTCTAATTTTGCTACAATGGCCTCCATGGCTTGGATCTGCTTGACAGATGCCTCCGCCTGAGCCGAGACAGCTTCAGTGGCACCCTCTTTCTCCTCATCTTCCATCCATCTTAGAGCCTCATCTCTAAGCTCTAAGAAGGAGGAATTTGAGAGTTTGTGTGTCTGCTCTCTCAGACGCCTTCTCAGCTGACCATTGCAGAGACCAGCCACAAAATGGTCTCGCAGAATTTTCTGATCCAGCGGCTGCTGCGTTGCATCCTCTTTCCGCTGCCTCTTTGTCACATCTGTAAAGGCTTTATTCAGCCTGTGGGAATACTCCCTAACCCCTTCATACCCCCTCTGTGAGATGGAGTAAAAAGTCCCCAGCAGCTGACTGACAGACCGTTGCTCCCCCCACACCTTATATAGAATTTTGAAAAGCTTATCGGGGTCACTTGTGTCATCCGTGGGGTGACACAACAGTTCACTCTTGACACATTCTGTCAAGTGGCTATAAATGACATCTACTTTTTCACCTTGATCCGTTTCTTGGATACCCCTACTTGACCAAATATTTTAACATCCTTCTCAAACTCTTCCACTGTTGGGTGACCTGTCCCTGAAAACCGCCTTGATTGACTTTTCCCTTGGAGCTATAATTACCCTCTGAGCATTATTTTTCAAAGCTGCTAATTCTTCGGCAATACTGTCCAAAGTCACCTCAGCCATCTTTCAATAATCTTTTGAAGAAGAATAAATATATACTAAAAGGTTACGCTAGAAAAGATAAGAACACACACAAAAAAGGGAAAGTGAAATCCTAGAGATATCATTACGCATTACAAAGAAAGGCTTGACAGAAAAAAATTCCCACACTAACAGATACTTATGCTCATACTCTAACATCAATCTTTCAACTTCTAAATTATGCACAATAACATCCAGTCCATGTCAGTCCACATTAAAGCTCAGCTGACCAACATGGGTCATATCAGGGTGGTCCTTCCATCAAAAAAAACAAACATATCAATTCACAATAATCAGATACATCATTCAATCACTGTGCCACGACAGTTTCCCATCATGCTGAAATCAACTACAGGGTCAGCTCCTTCGCAAAACAATGATCTGGCCTGCCATCTCCACCGCACCATAGGCATAAATTCAAAATTTCAATGAAAAAATGAAAACCTTCCTTGCTGTGACTTCACATCCAAGGGCCTGATCCCGCGTCCTGAGGTTGGCACTTGTTCATCCTGCTTGCAGCGCCATTTTGTAAGCAGTCAAGGGCAGAGGGGGGAGAGTCATCCATCCATCACCCAAGACCGTGTTGATGTTTGACTTTTTGTTTATTTCAGTTTCTCAGTCAATCAAAACCAAACCAACCAACCAACCAAACCAACCAACCAACCTGAAAATTAGCAGGAAAATCATATTTAGAAAATTGGCAACAAAATGAGAAATTTCCAAAGCATGAATGAAAGGAGACATACATTTGTAACTATGAGTGCACAATTTGCATGATAACAGTATAGCACCTGAAAAGAAGTAATGGATTGATTTATGTTCAATGCACAAAAGTTCCTCTGCAAATAAGCACATCAAGAAGAAAATTGTGACACAGACCACCCTAAAAGTCTCAGGCCATGTTATGCTGCAACATCCACAGGACTATATTGGTAATTTGATGAGAAGAAATTGACATAAAAATCTTTAGAGCACACAACCATGGGTGAATCTGCAAAACAATCAATTCAACATAACAATGGAAGAAAAGCAAAATAAAATAACACTAAAATACTGTGAACAATCTGGCATCTGTTCTGTTACAGTAAGGGTTGTACTGCATGATAGCAGCATGGATCCTTGTGTCTATTAAGACAACAGAACAGGAAAACAGCAATTATATCAACAGGACATGGACTAGATTATTACTCCTCAGATTCAGTTAGTCTATCATAATATCAACAAATTACATTTATTCATAATAATACATACACAACATCATTCAATCAATGGCTCTGACAAAAGAAAAACATATCATCTTCATTCAATACCATTGATTGCATACACATTGGCTTGTGGTAACAATAACCATTGTGACCACCAGCTTTACAAAAAAAATCCATGGTACCAAAGGTACAATGAATTGCACAGAGGTGCGTTGAAAAATGTCAAAACAAAACAAAAAAGTTACAACAGAATATCAACATGGGAAAAACATTATCTACCTCAGGACAGGGTGTTGAGACACACCCATTCATCTGTCCCAGCCACCTCTCTGGTGTGGAACAGGCGTCCTCTGAAAAGGGCAACATGTGTGTCCCTAAATCATAACACCAAGACTCACATGATCTTCAAAAAAATAATAAGTGCCTGGCATCAACATAGCCAGCAAGAATACAGCAAAGGGAAGCAACTCATACGTTTCAATGGTTTACTCTTCAAAAGGGTTACTTCCCTTTACCCATCTTCGTTCGCCCATCTTCGTAATACTAGGCCCGAGTGTTGCCGAGAAATGGAACACAATTAAAAACGAAGTTTCTGACACATCTAAAATGAAAATTAAATAGATCAGCATTGATTTTCATGAATTGCTTTTAACAGCAGTGTAACTACAAGCAATGAGCATAATTTGGATAATCCATTCCAACTTCCATCACATCAGGTACTGATTCCATGAAAAAAATAACATGCACACAAACCCAAAGAGAGAGAGAGAGAGAGAGAGAGAGAGAGAGAGAGAAGAGAGAGAGAGAGAGAGAGAGAGAGAGAGAGAGAGAGAGCTGTCCAAGACCTCTTGAAAGAAAAATACAACCAGTTCTCATCCCAAGTGAAAACTCTTCGTCTTGTAAACATCTCCATTAAGTGGCTCTTAACATTTTCTTTAAAACACTTAAACAAGTCAACAACAACAAAAATATTTATCTATAACAACCAGATTCCCAATGAACTTGATCCCCGTAAACTTGTTTTGACATACCTCAAAAGATAATCACCTTTGCCTTGGTGCTGTGGCTAACCAGCATGAAACCGCTCTTCCTTTCCCAAACGAACAGGCAAAACCTCTGCTAGCTGTGACCAGCAGTGGGGAAGAGATGGCATTTTGGCGGGAGACTGGTATTATTGCCTCCTGTTTACACCAACAGCTAGTACGCAGCAGAATATAGGCCCTGAGCTTCAGTAAATAACAGTATTAATTAATGCTTTGTCATTACCATGAATAAATATCCATTAATTCTGGTAATTTGTGCACATTCCTAAACAGAGATTATGCCAAGTAGACTGATTATATCCACAACCCAACTATTGTATTCCTACTCGTCCACTGGCATTCTAAAGATAATTCTGGAACCAAGCTAATTTGGCACCAAGGCGGATAACTCTTCTGACAAAAGATCGGAATTCACTGAAATCCCTATGCACTTGCACTACCCTTATCAGCTCAACTACATACAAAAGAATAAAAATAGCAACAATAAAACGAAACATGCTCTTCAAGAGCATGAATATTAAACGTTTGCAGAAGTAAACTTCTGTCCAGCTACAAATCTCCCCTGCTGACAGTTATGGTCTCCATAACTTTGCCTATAGTATGGCATGCCGTTTGCACACAAAAATACACCAAAAAATCCTTGGCGACAATATAACCCTCAACAGGTAAATTGTCAAGCAAAAAATTACAACCAACAGTGTGACAGCACTTAAACCGACAAGGTAGATTCTGTTAGAATCCAAAACAAAAAAGAACGTATCAGCACACATAAACAAAATCAAACATGCCAAATGGTTCATCAAAAGATCAATATAGTACAACAAAAAACAAATCGCAGTCATACAGACCAAGAGAACAGAGGGACAGCAGTTTACAAAACCAATCGGGCCTGGGCTTACAACACCAAAACACCTCCCTGGGACTTAAAAGTGCCAATATCGCGCTTTTCTGTCGCCTCCTAAACTGAGCATTGCATTCAGTAGGACATCGATTTCACCTTTTCCCAACAAGAGTCCATGTTTCGCTTGTAGCCCTCAAGTCTGCCATTTTTTAGATCTTCCTTTTTAAAGTAAATCTTGAAAATGCATCTTTCCCAATAAAGCATTCAGGGGCAGCATGGCCATTTATTGCCTATACTGTCTTGAACTCAACATCTGTCAATCTTCATTCTTACATACCGGGGTGCAAGACAACTTCTTTTTTTTTGTTTTTAAAAAGGTAGTGCTTCATACCCCATTAAATGCCCACATTGAATACACAGATGCTACCAACATTTCTTCACAATACCTTCAAAAACAAAATTCAATGTTCAACAAACATCTGCATCAATACATGCAAATGAACTGCCTTCAGCCAAGTTGAAAGCATTATCAAACAACCCAACAAATAAAAACAACCTTTCCCAACAAAAAAGTGTCCACCTGGCTGAATACATTCACATGCCCATGACAAAAAAGAACCAAAAAAGAACCAAAAGATTCCAAAAGATGGAGGAGGTGCATGACTATCCTAACATACTATCCACACACCAAACATTCTTACTTCCACTTCCAGCGTGGGGGAACCCCCTTGTTGGAGCGGGCAGATCTGCGGACAGTCGTGCCGCTCCTGTCTGTCAGTGGCTGCTGATCAGGGGACTGTGGGGCAGCAGGTGGGATAGGAGGGGTTTCAGGGGAGGTTCCCTGACTCCCTTTGGCAGTGGGCCATGGGGCAATGTGCCACTCTAGATGTGTGGTCACTGCTGGAGGTGGCTCAGAGCGACTCTCAGGATCCATCTTTCCAAGAGGCTCCACAACAGAGGGGAGAAACTGACAAATTTCATGCCTGTTCACCTTCACCATAGTGCCAACACCATCCAGTGGGGCAATGGTGAATGGCCCACCTCCGGGTCCAGGCACCTGAACCACAAAGAAGATACGCTCCCCCCAGATATCCTGGATCTTATTCCGCCCTGGCCTATGTTTTCTGGTCAGGACAAGATCTCCCGGTTGGAGATCTGGGGTGGGATTGCCCTGGTCTTGCCTGGCCTTCCTCTTGGAAGCATGGATGTGGAGTTGCTCCCCTGCTTTTCTGTGAGCCACTCTCAGACGCTCCACATGTCCCTCCAACCACTGGGTTGGCATGACTGCCTTCCACTCCTCTTCTTTCTCTCCCAGAAAGATATCAATGGGGAGCCGGGGTTTCCTCCCAAACATGAGGTAGAATGGGGACACCCCTGTGGCACTGTGTGGTGTACAGTTGTACATCCACGTTATCTCTGCCAAATGCTGCGGTCAGCGACGCTTTTGCTCTTCAGGGAGAGTCCTGAGCAAGTTGTGCATGGTACGGTTATACCGTTCACACTGGCCATTTCCTGCAGGGTTGTATGAGGTGGTGCGGGACTTTGTTATCCCGTAATGGCGGCATAATGCATGAATTATGGCTGACTCAAAACAACGCCCCTTATCAGAGTGAATCCGCTGTGGGATACCATAATGCTGGAACCAGTTTGGATCAGAGCTTTGGCTACAACAGCAGATGTCTGATCCCGTGTTGGGATGGCCACTGTGTATTTGGTGAAAATGTCTGTGATGACTAGAACATTTTCTGTGTCATCACTGGCGGGCTCCAGTACAGTGAAGTCAACTGCTATGACCTCAAGGGGTTTGGTAGCCAGCAGATGACCCATAGGAGTGTGGGCCACTTTGTTCTGCACCTTGGCTGTCTGACAGCGCCGGCAACGCCTGCACCATTCATCCACATCTAGATGCATGTTGGGCCAAAACACTCGCTGTCGGAGAAGGCCGAGAGTCCTTTCTGGCCCTTGATGACCGCAGTCCTGGTGTGCCATGTGGAGGAGATGGGCACGAAGGCCTTCAGGGGCAACAAGCTGTGACACCTGTCCCTCTGTCACATCCTCCACCGCTCTGTAAAGCACCTTCTCTTTGAGATGCAGCCGGTCAAAATGCCGCAGAAGGGCTTTCTGGTCAGCATCCATGGTCCGAATTTGTTTCCCAGGAGGACGACAATGGGACTCCACAAATGGGATGAGAGAGGCTATGCTTCTGTCTTTCCGCTGTGCTTCCTGTATCTCAGAAAGCGATAATGAAGGGAACTGCATAGCTGGGGGTGGCTCAGGAAGAGAGACAGAGGGGAGGTCAGCTTTCGCTTGGATTGCCTCCAATGGTTCCACCGTTGTGCGATGAACGATTTCATGCACTGTTCCGACCATGTGTGTCCCACTACACGAGACTGCACTCACCTCTTCCTCGCCAGGACCCTCTGGCCCAGACACAGGGTTTCGAGATAATGCATCAGCATTCTTGTTCTCTCTCCCTGATCGATACTTCACGGTGAAGTCAAAACATGCCAAGTCAGCTGCCCATCTTTGTTCTACTGCCCCTAATTTGGCTGTCTGGATGTGACTAAGGGGGTTGTTATCAGTCAGAACTACAGTGTGGGTGCCCAGAAGGTAGGGTCGAAACTTTTCGCACATGGCCCATTTAAGTGCCAAGAGCTCCAGCTTCATGCTACTGTAGTTGAGCATGTTTCTCTCTGATGGATGGAGAGACTGACTGGCATATGCGACAACCCGCTGCTCTCCTCCCTGGTGTTGTGAGAGCACAGCCCCCAAGCCGTCCAAGGAAGCATCTGTTTCCAGGACAAAAGGCAGTTTGAAATCTGCGTACCCTAGTACGGGTGCAGAGGTCAACGCTTTTTTTAGATCCTCAAATGCCTTTTGACACTGAGGATTCCATGCCTTCACAATAGATACCAGCTGGCTCTTCTCTTGCTGGTATGTCAGAAAGACCAGTTGGTTAAGTGGCTTGGCTAGACTGGCAAAACCCTTCACAAAGCGCCTGTAGTAGCTGGCAAACCCAAGGAAAGATCTCAGCTCTCGCAGAGATTGCAGTCTTGGCCAGTCTGCCACAGCTTTGATCTTCGAGTCTGAGGTTGCGATTCCCTCAGACGAGACCGTGTATCCCAAATACTCCACTTGCCGTTGTGCAATATGACATTTCTGGGGGTTGAGCTTCAGCCCGACCTCACGCAAACGCTGAAATACAATTTTCAGGCGCTCCAGATGTTCCTCGAAAGTCTGGCTGTAGACCAGCAGATCATCCAGATACAGCAGGAAGATTTGGATGCCAGATCATTCATTGTGCTTTGCATCAGCCTCTGGAAAGTGGCTGGGGCGGTGGACAAACCCATTGGCATTGTCAGGTATTCGAACAATCCGAATGGGGTGATGAAGGCTGTTTTGTGCCGGTCTTCCTCTGCCATGGCAACCTGATGTTAGCCACTTGCCAAATCCAGAGTGGAAAACAACTTAGCCCCTCCAAGTGCATCCAGTGAATCATCTATCCTTGGGAGGGGATAGGCATCTGGTATGGCCTTCTCATTTAGGCGACGGTACTGCGTCGGTGGGATCCTCCGAAAGGTTGAGGCCACAGGGACATCATCTTTAAGGCGGATCTTGTGTGTGACCCTGTCTGTGTACCCAGGTCACAGTCATCGCGGAAAAACAGGTCCGCATTGGCTTTCAGCAACTCCTCTAGCTGCTGCCTTTGGCTGTCAGTGCAGTCTATACCCTCAAGGTTAACGGGGCACTCTCCGCCTTGTACCTCACTGTCAGTCTCAGTGGAGTTAACCGAGACATGGATCTGATTGCAGCTAACTTCCACTGACACTTTACCTGGGTGCAGCTCCTGTTTGAATAGCTGCACTGTGCCAACTCTTGTCCCTGGTCTCAAGACAACGCCTTCGTCATTGACATTAATGACCTGAACAAAAAAACAATTGCCTTTGACCTTGCTTACCGTGGGTGGGACAAGCAAACCTTTGTGACTGAAGTCCGGAAGCGGCTCAGTCAACACTTCCTGATCCTGCAGTGTTCTATTTACTGCCCCAGTTGCTCTGACGCTGGCCACTGCCCGAGGCGGGATATACACAGACTCCCTTCCTGCCACCCGTGCAAAACCTGCACCACTGGGGTACTGACATCTGGCATTACCTCCCGCAACACATTCATCCCTAGGTTGACAGGAACATGCAATGCAGATGTAGAGGACCTCACCAGAATGCCCTTGCCCCTTACCATGGTGCCCCAGATTTCCACGTCGGCTTCGAAATATCCTACGTAGGGAATGTCCAAGCCATTAGCTGCAGTGACTCGCAGCCAACCAGCCACTGGTTGTAGGGGAGAGCACCCAAAGAGTTCTTTGAATGTGCCTTCCCCATCATGGTGACCTGTGACCCAGTGTCCACAAGGGCATCAACTTCCTTGTTGTTAACCAATACCTTGGCATACGGACATCTCCCTAGGATTTTATTGAGTGAGCCGGAAGGTTGCCCCTCAGCAGTGCGACTCGTCACTACTGAGGAATGTCGTTTCCCTGCCTCGGCAGATCTGGGCAGTTGCGGCGAATATGGCCTGGCCTGTCGCACCCCAGGCATATTGGCCTTCCATCTCTGGCAAATGGCAGTTTCCGTTTGCCTGCCGCTTCCCCTGATTGTGGCTTTGGGCGCTTCTCTGCACAGAGCTGCTCCTCCATCTGTCTCATCCTGCCCTCCATTTTTTTCTAATTTTGCTACAATGGCCTCCATGGCTTGGATCTGCTTGACAGATGCCTCCGCCTGAGCCGAGACAGCTTCAGTGGCACCCTCTTTCTCCTCATCTTCCATCCATCTTAGAGCCTCATCTCTAAGCTCTAAGAAGGAGGAATTTGAGAGTTTGTGTGTCTGCTCTCTCAGACGCCTTCTCAGCTGACCATTGCAGAGACCAGCCACAAAATGGTCTCGCAGAATTTTCTGATCCAGCGGCTGCTGCGTTGCATCCTCTTTCCGCTGCCTCTTTGTCACATCTGTAAAGGCTTTATTCAGCCTGTGGGAATACTCCCTAACCCCTCATACCCCCTCTGTGAGATGGAGTAAAAAGTCCCCAGCAGCTGACTGACAGACCGTTGCTCCCCCCACACCTTATATAGAATTTTGAAAAGCTTATCGGGGTCACTTGTGTCATCCGTGGGGTGACACAACAGTTCACTCTTGACACATTCTGTCAAGTGGCTATAAATGACATCTACTTTTTCACCTTGATCCGTTTCTTGGAGACCCCTACTTGACCAAATATTTTAACATCCTTCTCAAACTCTTCCACTGTTGGGTGACCTGTCCCTGAAAACGCCTTGATTGACTTTTCCCTTGGAGCTATAATTACCCTCTGAGCATTATTTTTCAAAGCTGCTAATTCTTCGGCAATACTGTCCAAAGTCACCTCAGCCATCTTTCAATAATCTTTTGAAGAAGAATAAATATATACTAAAAGGTTACGCTAGAAAAGATAAGAACACACACAAAAAAGGGAAAGTGAAATCCTAGAGATATCATTACGCATTACAAAGAAAGGCTTGACAGAAAAAAATTCCCACACTAACAGATACTTATGCTCATACTCTAACATCAATCTTTCAACTTCTAAATTATGCACAATAACATCCAGTCCATGTCAGTCCACATTAAAGCTCAGCTGACCAACATGGGTCATATCAGGGTGGTCCTTCCATCAAAAAAAACAAACATATCAATTCACAATAATCAGATACATCATTCAATCACTGTGCCACGACAGTTTCCCATCATGCTGAAATCAACTACAGGGTCAGCTCCTTCGCAAAACAATGATCTGGCCTGCCATCTCCACCGCACCATAGGCATAAATTCAAAATTTCAATGAAAAAATGAAAACCTTCCTTGCTGTGACTTCACATCCAAGGGCCTGATCCCGCGTCCTGAGGTTGGCACTTGTTCATCCTGCTTGCAGCGCCATTTTGTAAGCAGTCAAGGGCAGAGGGGGGAGAGTCATCCATCCATCACCCAAGACCGTGTTGATGTTTGACTTTTTGTTTATTTCAGTTTCTCAGTCAATCAAAACCAAACCAACCAACCAACCAACACCAACCAACCTGAAAATTAGCAGGAAAATCATATTTAGAAAATTGGCAACAAAATGAGAAATTTCCAAAGCATGAATGAAAGGAGACATACATTTGTAACTATGAGTGCACAATTTGCATGATAACAGTATAGCACCTGAAAAGAAGTAATGGATTGATTTATGTTCAATGCACAAAAGTTCCTCTGCAAATAAGCACATCAAGAAGAAAATTGTGACACAGACCACCCTAAAAGTCTCAGGCCATGTTATGCTGCAACATCCACAGGACTATATTGGTAATTTGATGAGAAGAAATTGACATAAAAATCTTTAGAGCACACAACCATGGGTGAATCTGCAAAACAATCAATTCAACATAACAATGGAAGAAAAGCAAAATAAAATAACACTAAAATACTGTGAACAATCTGGCATCTGTTCTGTTACAGTAAGGGTTGTACTGCATGATAGCAGCATGGATCCTTGTGTCTATTAAGACAACAGAACAGGAAAACAGCAATTATATCAACAGGACATGGACTAGATTATTACTCCTCAGATTCAGTTAGTCTATCATAATATCAACAAATTACATTTATTCATAATAATACATACACAACATCATTCAATCAATGGCTCTGACAAAAGAAAAACATATCATCTTCATTCAATACCATTGATTGCATACACATTGGCTTGTGGTAACAATAACCATTGTGACCACCAGCTTTACAAAAAAAATCCATGGTACCAAAGGTACAATGAATTGCACAGAGGTGCGTTGAAAAATGTCAAAACAAAACAAAAAAGTTACAACAGAATATCAACATGGGAAAAACATTATCTACCTCAGGACAGGGTGTTGAGACACACCCATTCATCTGTCCCAGCCACCTCTCTGGTGTGGAACAGGCGTCCTCTGAAAAGGGCAACATGTGTGTCCCTAAATCATAACACCAAGACTCACATGATCTTCAAAAAAATAATAAGTGCCTGGCATCAACATAGCCAGCAAGAATACAGCAAAGGGAAGCAACTCATACGTTTCAATGGTTTACTCTTCAAAAGGGGTTACTTCCCTTTACCATCTTCGTTCGCCCATCTTCGTAATACTAGGCCCGAGTGTTGCCGAGAAATGGAACACAATTAAAAACGAAGTTTCTGACACATCTAAAATGAAAATTAAATAGATCAGCATTGATTTTCATGAATTGCTTTTAACAGCAGTGTAACTACAAGCAATGAGCATAATTTGGATAATCCATTCCAACTTCCATCACATCAGGTACTGATTCCATGAAAAAAATAACATGCACACAAACCCAAAGAGAGAGAGAGAGAGAGAGAGAGGAGAGAGAGAGAGAGAGAGAGAGAGAGAGAGAGAGAGAGAGAGAGAGAGAGAGAGAGCTGTCCAAGACCTCTTGAAAGAAAAATACAACCAGTTCTCATCCCAAGTGAAAACTCTTCGTCTTGTAAACATCTCCATTAAGTGGCTCTTAACATTTTCTTTAAAACACTTAAACAAGTCAACAACAACAAAAATATTTATCTATAACAACCAGATTCCCAATGAACTTGATCCCCGTAAACTTGTTTTGACATACCTCAAAAGATAATCACCTTTGCCTTGGTGCTGTGGCTAACCAGCATGAAACCGCTCTTCCTTTCCCAAACGAACAGGCAAAACCTCTGCTAGCTGTGACCAGCAGTGGGGAAGAGATGGCATTTTGGCGGGAGACTGGTATTATTGCCTCCTGTTTACACCAACAGCTAGTACGCAGCAGAATATAGGCCCTGAGCTTCAGTAAATAACAGTATTAATTAATGCTTTGTCATTACCATGAATAAATATCCATTAATTCTGGTAATTTGTGCACATTCCTAAACAGAGATTATGCCAAGTAGACTGATTATATCCACAACCCAACTATTGTATTCCTACTCGTCCACTGGCATTCTAAAGATAATTCTGGAACCAAGCTAATTTGGCACCAAGGCGGATAACTCTTCTGACAAAAGATCGGAATTCACTGAAATCCCTATGCACTTGCACTACCCTTATCAGCTCAACTACATACAAAAGAATAAAAATAGCAACAATAAAACGAAACATGCTCTTCAAGAGCATGAATATTAAACGTTTGCAGAAGTAAACTTCTGTCCAGCTACAAATCTCCCCTGCTGACAGTTATGGTCTCCATAACTTTGCCTATAGTATGGCATGCCGTTTGCACACAAAAATACACCAAAAAATCCTTGGCGACAATATAACCCTCAACAGGTAAATTGTCAAGCAAAAAATTACAACCAACAGTGTGACAGCACTTAAACCGACAAGGTAGATTCTGTTAGAATCCAAAACAAAAAAGAACGTATCAGCACACATAACAAAATCAAACATGCCAAATGGTTCATCAAAAGATCAATATAGTACAACAAAAAACAAATCGCAGTCATACAGACCAAGAGAACAGAGGGACAGCAGTTTACAAAACCAATCGGGCCTGGGCTTACAACACCAAAACACCTCCCTGGGACTTAAAAGTGCCAATATCGCGCTTTTCTGTCGCCTCCTAAACTGAGCATTGCATTCAGTAGGACATCGATTTCACCTTTTCCCAACAAGAGTCCATGTTTCGCTTGTAGCCCTCAAGTCTGCCATTTTTTAGATCTTCCTTTTTAAAGTAAATCTTGAAAATGCATCTTTCCCAATAAAGCATTCAGGGGCAGCATGGCCATTTATTGCCTATACTGTCTTGAACTCAACATCTGTCAATCTTCATTCTTACATACCGGGGTGCAAGACAACTTCTTTTTTTTGTTTTTAAAAAGGTAGTGCTTCATACCCCATTAAATGCCCACATTGAATACACAGATGCTACCAACATTTCTTCACAATACCTTCAAAAACAAAATTCAATGTTCAACAAACATCTGCATCAATACATGCAAATGAACTGCCTTCAGCCAAGTTGAAAGCATTATCAAACAACCCAACAAATAAAAACAACCTTTCCCAACAAAAAAGTGTCCACCTGGCTGAATACATTCACATGCCCATGACAAAAAAGAACCAAAAAAGAACCAAAAGATTCCAAAAGATGGAGGAGGTGCATGACTATCCTAACATACTATCCACACACCAAACATTCTTACTTCCACTTCCAGCGTGGGGGAACCCCCTTGTTGGAGCGGGCAGATCTGCGGACAGTCGTGCCGCTCCTGTCTGTCAGTGGCTGCTGATCAGGGGACTGTGGGGCAGCAGGTGGGATAGGAGGGGTTTCAGGGGAGGTTCCCTGACTCCCTTTGGCAGTGGGCCATGGGGCAATGTGCCACTCTAGATGTGTGGTCACTGCTGGAGGTGGCTCAGAGCGACTCTCAGGATCCATCTTTCCAAGAGGCTCCACAACAGAGGGGAGAAACTGACAAATTTCATGCCTGTTCACCTTCACCATAGTGCCAACACCATCCAGTGGGGCAATGGTGAATGGCCCACCTCCGGGTCCAGGCACCTGAACCACAAAGAAGATACGCTCCCCCAGATATCCTGGATCTTATTCCGCCCTGGCCTATGTTTTCTGGTCAGGACAAGATCTCCCGGTTGGAGATCTGGGGTGGGATTGCCCTGGTCTTGCCTGGCCTTCCTCTTGGAAGCATGGATGTGGAGTTGCTCCCCTGCTTTTCTGTGAGCCACTCTCAGACGCTCCACATGTCCCTCCAACCACTGGGTTGGCATGACTGCCTTCCACTCCTCTTCTTTCTCTCCCAGAAAGATATCAATGGGGAGCCGGGGTTTCCTCCCAAACATGAGGTAGAATGGGGACACCCCTGTGGCACTGTGTGGTGTACAGTTGTACATCCACGTTATCTCTGCCAAATGCTGCGGTCAGCGACGCTTTTGCTCTTCAGGGAGAGTCCTGAGCAAGTTGTGCATGGTACGGTTATACCGTTCACACTGGCCATTTCCTGCAGGGTTGTATGAGGTGGTGCGGGACTTTGTTATCCCGTAATGGCGGCATAATGCATGAATTATGGCTGACTCAAAACAACGCCCCTTATCAGAGTGAATCCGCCGTGGGATACCATAATGCTGGAACCAGTTCTGGATCAGAGCTTTGGCTACAACAGCAGATGTCTGATCCCGTGTTGGGATGGCCACTGTGTATTTGGTGAAAATGTCTGTGATGACTAGAACATTTTCTGTGTCATCACTGGCGGGCTCCAGTACAGTGAAGTCAACTGCTATGACCTCAAGGGGTTTGGTAGCCAGCAGATGACCCATAGGAGTGTGGGCCACTTTGTTCTGCACCTTGGCTGTCTGACAGCGCCGGCAACGCCTGCACCATTCATCCACATCTAGATGCATGTTGGGCCAAAACACTCGCTGTCGGAGAAGGCCGAGAGTCCTTTCTGGCCCTTGATGACCGCAGTCCTGGTGTGCCATGTGGAGGAGATGGGCACGAAGGCCTTCAGGGGCAACAAGCTGTGACACCTGTCCCTCTGTCACATCCTCCACCGCTCTGTAAAGCACCTTCTCTTTGAGATGCAGCCGGTCAAAATGCCGCAGAAGGGCTTTCTGGTCAGCATCCATGGTCCGAATTTGTTTCCCAGGAGGACGACAATGGGACTCCACAAATGGGATGAGAGAGGCTATGCTTCTGTCTTTCCGCTGTGCTTCCTGTATCTCAGAAAGCGATAATGAAGGGAACTGCATAGCTGGGGGTGGCTCAGGAAGAGAGACAGAGGGGAGGTCAGCTTTCGCTTGGATTGCCTCCAATGGTTCCACCGTTGTGCGATGAACGATTTCATGCACTGTTCCGACCATGTGTGTCCCACTACACGAGACTGCACTCACCTCTTCCTCGCCAGGACCCTCTGGCCCAGACACAGGGTTTCGAGATAATGCATCAGCATTCTTGTTCTCTCTCCCTGATCGATACTTCACGGTGAAGTCAAAACATGCCAAGTCAGCTGCCCATCTTTGTTCTACTGCCCCTAATTTGGCTGTCTGGATGTGACTAAGGGGGTTGTTATCAGTCAGAACTACAGTGTGGGTGCCCAGAAGGTAGGGTCGAAACTTTTCGCACATGGCCCATTTAAGTGCCAAGAGCTCCAGCTTCATGCTACTGTAGTTGAGCATGTTTCTCTCTGATGGATGGAGAGACCGACTGGCATATGCGACAACCCGCTGCTCTCCTCCCTGGTGTTGTGAGAGCACAGCCCCCAAGCCGTCCAAGGAAGCATCTGTTTCCAGGACAAAAGGCAGTTTGAAATCTGCGTACCCTAGTAGGGTGCAGAGGTCAACGCTTTTTTTAGATCCTCAAATGCCTTTTGACACTGAGGATTCCATGCCTTCACAATAGATACCAGCTGGCTCTTCTCTTGCTGGTATGTCAGAAAGACCAGTTGGTTAAGTGGCTTGGCTAGACTGGCAAAACCCTTCACAATGCGCCTGTAGTAGCTGGCAAACCCAAGGAAAGATCTCAGCTCTCGCAGAGATTGCAGTCTTGGCCAGTCTGCCACAGCTTTGATCTTCGAGTCTGAGGTTGCGATTCCCTCAGACGAGACCGTGTATCCCAAATACTCCACTTGCCGTCGTGCAATATGACATTTCTGGGGGTTGAGCTTCAGCCCGACCTCACGCAAACGCTGAAATACAATTTTCAGGCGCTCCAGATGTTCCTCGAAAGTCTGGCTGTAGACCAGCAGATCATCCAGATACAGCAGGAAGATTTGGAATGCCAGATCATTCATTGTGCTTTGCATCAGCCTCTGGAAAGTGGCTGGGGCGGTGGACAAACCCATTGGCATTGTCAGGTATTCGAACAATCCGAATGGGGTGATGAAGGCTGTTTTGTGCCGGTCTTCCTCTGCCATGGCAACCTGATGGTAGCCACTTGCCAAATCCAGAGTGGAAAACAACTTAGCCCCTCCAAGTGCATCCAGTGAATCATCTATCCTTGGGAGGGGATAGGCATCTGGTATGGCCTTCTCATTTAGGCGACGGTACTGCGTCGGTGGGATCCTCCGAAAGGTTGAGGCCACAGGGACATCATCTTTAAGGCGGATCTTGTGTGTGACCCTGTCTGTGTACCCCAGGTCACAGTCATCGCGGAAAAACAGGTCCGCATTGGCTTTCAGCAACTCCTCTAGCTGCTGCCTTTGGCTGTCAGTGCAGTCTATAACCCTCAAGGTTAACGGGGCACTCTCCGCCTTGTACCTCACTGTCAGTCTCAGTGGAGTTAACCGAGACATGGATCTGATTGCAGCTAACTTCCACTGACACTTTACCTGGGTGCAGCTCCTGTTTGAATAGCTGCACTGTGCCAACTCTTGTCCCTGGTCTCAAGACAACGCCTTCGTCATTGACATTAATGACCTGAACAAAAAAACAATTGCCTTTGACCTTGCTTACCGTGGGTGGGACAAGCAAACCTTTGTGACTGAAGTCCGGAAGCGGCTCAGTCAACACTTCCTGATCCTGCAGTGTTCTATTTACTGCCCCAGTTGCTCTGACGCTGGCCACTGCCCGAGGCGGGATATACACAGACTCCCTTCCTGCCACCCGTGCAAAACCATGCACCACTGGGGTACTGACATCTGGCATTACCTCCCGCAACACATTCATCCCTAGGTTGACAGGAACATGCAATGCAGATGTAGAGGACCTCACCAGAATGCCCTTGCCCCTTACCATGGTGCCCCAGATTTCCACGTCGGCTTCGAAATATCCTACGTAGGGAATGTCCAAGCCATTAGCTGCAGTGACTCGCAGCCAACCAGCCACTGGTTGTAGGGGAGAGCACCCAAAGAGTTCTTTGAATGTGCCTTCCCCCATCATGGTGACCTGTGACCCAGTGTCCACAAGGGCATCAACTTCCTTGTTGTTAACCAATACCTTGGCATACGGACATCTCCCTAGGATTTTATTGAGTGAGCCGGAAGGTTGCCCCTCAGCAGTGCGACTCGTCACTACTGAGGAATGTCGTTTCCCTGCCTCGGCAGATCTGGGCAGTTGCGGCGAATATGGCCTGGCCTGTCGCACCCCAGGCATATTGGCCTTCCATCTCTGGCAAATGGCAGTTTCCGTTTGCCTGCCGCTTCCCCTGATTGTGGCTTTGGGCGCTTCTCTGCACAGAGCTGCTCCTCCATCTGTCTCATCCTGCCCTCCATTTTTTTCTAATTTTGCTACAATGGCCTCCATGGCTTGGATCTGCTTGACAGATGCCTCCGCCTGAGCCGAGACAGCTTCAGTGGCACCCTCTTTCTCCTCATCTTCCATCCATCTTAGAGCCTCATCTCTAAGCTCTAAGAAGGAGGAATTTGAGAGTTTGTGTGTCTGCTCTCTCAGACGCCTTCTCAGCTGACCATTGCAGAGACCAGCCACAAAATGGTCTCGCAGAATTTTCTGATCCAGCGGCTGCTGCGTTGCATCCTCTTTCCGCTGCCTCTTTGTCACATCTGTAAAGGCTTTATTCAGCCTGTGGGAATACTCCCTAACCCCTTCATACCCCCTCTGTGAGATGGAGTAAAAAGTCCCCAGCAGCTGACTGACAGACCGTTGCTCCCCCCACACCTTATATAGAATTTTGAAAAGCTTATCGGGGTCACTTGTGTCATCCGTGGGGTGACACAACAGTTCACTCTTGACACATTCTGTCAAGTGGCTATAAATGACATCTACTTTTTCACCTTGATCCGTTTCTTGGAGACCCCTACTTGACCAAATATTTTAACATCCTTCTCAAACTCTTCCACTGTTGGGTGACCTGTCCCTGAAAACGCCTTGATTGACTTTTCCCTTGGAGCTATAATTACCCTCTGAGCATTATTTTTCAAAGCTGCTAATTCTTCGGCAATACTGTCCAAAGTCACCTCAGCCATCTTTCAATAATCTTTTGAAGAAGAATAAATATATACTAAAAGGTTACGCTAGAAAAGATAAGAACACACACAAAAAAGGGAAAGTGAAATCCTAGAGATATCATTACGCATTACAAAGAAAGGCTTGACAGAAAAAAATTCCCACACTAACAGATACTTATGCTCATACTCTAACATCAATCTTTCAACTTCTAAATTATGCACAATAACATCCAGTCCATGTCAGTCCACATTAAAGCTCAGCTGACCAACATGGGTCATATCAGGGTGGTCCTTCCATCAAAAAAAACAAACATATCAATTCACAATAATCAGATACATCATTCAATCACTGTGCCACGACAGTTTCCCATCATGCTGAAATCAACTACAGGGTCAGCTCCTTCGCAAAACAATGATCTGGCCTGCCATCTCCACCGCACCATAGGCATAAATTCAAAATTTCAATGAAAAAATGAAAACCTTCCTTGCTGTGACTTCACATCCAAGGGCCTGATCCCGCGTCCTGAGGTTGGCACTTGTTCATCCTGCTTGCAGCGCCATTTTGTAAGCAGTCAAGGGCAGAGGGGGGAGAGTCATCCATCCATCACCCAAGACCGTGTTGATGTTTGACTTTTTGTTTATTTCAGTTTCTCAGTCAATCAAAACCAAACCAACCAACCAACCAACCAACCAACCAACCACACTGAAAATTAGCAGGAAAATCATATTTAGAAAATTGGCAACAAAATGAGAAATTTCCAAAGCATGAATGAAAGGAGACATACATTTGTAACTATGAGTGCACAATTTGCATGATAACAGTATAGCACCTGAAAAGAAGTAATGGATTGATTTATGTTCAATGCACAAAAGTTCCTCTGCAAATAAGCACATCAAGAAGAAAATTGTGACACAGACCACCCTAAAAGTCTCAGGCCATGTTATGCTGCAACATCCACAGGACTATATTGGTAATTTGATGAGAAGAAATTGACATAAAAATCTTTAGAGCACACAACCATGGGTGAATCTGCAAAACAATCAATTCAACATAACAATGGAAGAAAAGCAAAATAAAATAACACTAAAATACTGTGAACAATCTGGCATCTGTTCTGTTACAGTAAGGGTTGTACTGCATGATAGCAGCATGGATCCTTGTGTCTATTAAGACAACAGAACAGGAAAACAGCAATTATATCAACAGGACATGGACTAGATTATTACTCCTCAGATTCAGTTAGTCTATCATAATATCAATAAATTACATTTATTCATAATAATACATACACAACATCATTCAATCAATGGCTCTGACAAAAGAAAAACATATCATCTTCATTCAATACCATTGATTGCATACACATTGGCTTGTGGTAACAATAACCATTGTGACCACCAGCTTTACAAAAAAATCCATGGTACCAAAGGTACAATGAATTGCACAGAGGTGCGTTGAAAAATGTCAAAACAAAACAAAAAAGTTACAACAGAATATCAACATGGGAAAAACATTATCTACCTCAGGACAGGGTGTTGAGACACACCCATTCATCTGTCCCAGCCACCTCTCTGGTGTGGAACAGGCGTCCTCTGAAAAGGGCAACATGTGTGTCCCTAAATCATAACACCAAGACTCACATGATCTTCAAAAAAATAATAAGTGCCTGGCATCAACACAGCCAGCAAGAATACAGCAAAGGGAAGCAACTCATACGTTTCAATGGTTTACTCTTCAAAAGGGGTTACTTCCCTTTACCATCTTCGTTCGCCATCTTCGTAATACTAGGCCCGAGTGTTGCCGAGAAATGGAACACAATTAAAAACGAAGTTTCTGACACATCTAAAATGAAAATTAAATAGATCAGCATTGATTTTCATGAATTGCTTTTAACAGCAGTGTAACTACAAGCAATGAGCATAATTTGGATAATCCATTCCAACTTCCATCACATCAGGTACTGATTCCATGAAAAAAATAACATGCACACAAACCCAAAGAGAGAGAGAGAGAGAGAGAGAGAGAGAGAGGAGAGAGAAGAGAGAGAGAGAGAGCTGTCCAAGACCTCTTGAAAGAAAAATACAACCAGTTCTCATCCCAAGTGAAAACTCTTCGTCTTGTAAACATCTCCATTAAGTGGCTCTTAACATTTTCTTTAAAACACTTAAACAAGTCAACAACAACAAAAATATTTATCTATAACAACCAGATTCCCAATGAACTTGATCCCCGTAAACTTGTTTTGACATACCTCAAAAGATAATCACCTTTGCCTTGGTGCTGTGGCTAACCAGCATGAAACCGCTCTTCCTTTCCCAAACGAACAGGCAAAACCTCTGCTAGCTGTGACCAGCAGTGGGGAAGAGATGGCATTTTGGCGGGAGACTGGTATTATTGCCTCCTGTTTACACCAACAGCTAGTGCGCAGCAGAATATAGGCCCTGAGCTTCAGTAAATAACAGATGTAGCCGGGTGCTAACAGAGTATATTTCTTGGTCACCCGTCGTAAACGAGAGATTTTGTTCATGAGTTATCTTCCCCTTACCTCCCTTGATCGATTGATCTCATTTTTATTGTGTAAATTCTGTAAATCATGAATACCTCAGAACCTACATAGTTGTGTATACGTCACTGAAGTCACAAAAATTAATGTATCCTATTCACTACAATCGTGTTGGACTGAGAAGCCCATATTTTCGCTAAAACTGGTATTTCGACCAAATTAATCTTGGCGCCATTTTGAATTGTCCGACGAACAAACTGTAAATAATTCTTGATTTCACAAACAGTATGAGAGAATCCAAAGAATCCATGAATGCGCATTGAAAGTAAAGTCCATAAGCTCTCATTTCGTATTTTGCATGCCTATGATCTTTTCTGTACAAGCTTGCGACTATACGAAATGACTGACGGCGCCGGTCGCTTGAGCATGTCACCTTCTTTGTTTATTGTCGGAGTTTTGATCTAAATTGTCATTTTATGAAATTCGGACTTCCCAATCGAAATCTTTTTAATTACTCCATTTCTATGATGGAAGCAACTGAAAATATATAAAAACTATCATCCGATGGACCATTTCAACGGAATAACGCTTTATCGAAGATCGTGTTCGAAGCACATGGCGCCGGCCATGTGACGATAAAGCAAGTTGTGTTTTCTATCAAACTTTAAACGCAAAGTTCTCCGCTTGGACGGCATCTTGGGTAATGAAATTTATATGTATAAAAAGAGCGAAATTCAAGCTTTTCATTCATTACAAAATTATTTCATGCTGTTCAGTATTTTTCATCGAAATAAAGGAAAATATGACGTAAGCTCATTAAAAGTGGGTTCATTCTCGGACTTTAATCACCAATAACTTTACACAGCCATAGAATTGTCAAATATGACTTATTGCGTTTTATTCCTTGGGTTCTGAGGTTTTCGTCGGTGTCAAATATGTTTGGATACTTTGAACGGACGGCGAGCTAGACAACGCAGAAGCTGCGGCAGATAGCACAAACTTTGTCATTTGCCGTCTCGCGAGGCTCATTTTGCGCGCGGCGCTGCGTTGTCTTCTTTACGGTCCGGGCAAGCTGTATATATTTGGGGCGCGGCAGAGTGTCCCGCAGTGTTGTCGATCAGTGTAGCCTAGAGTGTTGCAGAGGAGTGTTCGCTAGAGAGAGAGAGAGAGTTCCCAGGCAGTGTTCCTGGTTGAGCTCCTTGCCATGGGAGAGGAATAAAAGAAGAAAAACTCCACGTCGTCCTGTGTGTCTTCTTGACTGGCTGCTGTCCCTTGGTTCCTGCACCTATCACCATCTGCCTGTCTTCACCTGCACACCCCTTACCCCTCCGCACCATCACAACTGGCGCTGCGAGCAGGATCGGAGACAGAAGGACCAAGAAGACACAGCCCAAGAAGACCGGACACCATGGCCAGCGAACTGCCCCTACCTCTGCACCCTCTGCATCAGCTTCCCAAGTTCATGGGTAACGAGAGCAGCAGGGAAGTGGATGACTTCGTCCGGGAGGCCAGGCTTGCCCTACACCTGCAGCCCATGGATGACGGGACAGCCGCCCTCTGGCTGATTGCCGCCCTAGATGGCCGAGCTCGCCAGGAGGTGATCAGGCTGCCAGCGACGGAGGTAGACTCCCCAGCCAAGATCTTGACCATCTTGGAGGAGAACTGGGGAGAGCAGTGTGATGTGGTCACCCTGGCCATAGCGTTCTTCAACAGGCACCAGGACCAGGACGAGAGCATCTGGGAGTATGGCTCCCATCTCCAGTACCTCTGGCGGAAAGTCAACCAGGCTGGGGATGGAATGTTGCCAGCCAGCATACTCCGGGATGCCTTCACCTGTGGCCTACGACAAGCAACACTCCGCAAGGATGTCCGGTATTTTGTCCGGAACCATCCTACCACCACCTTTGAAGAGGCTAAAAAGGAAGCCCAAAGGTGGATGCAGGACTGCAGTGCCGACGGCAACATCCTCCACACGGCTGGCACTGCTGCTGTTGCCTCACTGGAAACTCAGCTGGCAGCACTCACAGCCACAGTCGCCAGCTTGAGGCAGGAAATGCAGCAGCCACCACCTGCACGGCTACCACTGCAGATCCGCAGCTGCATGGCAAATGCACAGCACTCAGGACGACGGCCCAGACGGAGGCGACGGAAGATGGCAGCGATGATGAAAGCTGAGGACAAACCTCAGTCCTCTGCCACTGTCAGCAGCCAGAATGCTGACAAGCGACATGACCCAGCAGCACCCAGGCGACAGGCAGACTCCATTTTGCCTCAGCTGTCGCCAGGAGAGATGCGCCGACTGCAGCAGGAGGACCCATCCATCGGGTCAGTTCTCTCCTCCTGGCTAAAGAAGCCTGCAGCTGGCGAGAATAGGGAGCTACAGGCCCTCATTCAGCAGCACAGCCGACTCGCCTGCCGACAGGGGGTGCTGTATCGGCAAATGGTGGACCCTAAACTTGGGGCGTGTGAGCAGCTGCTCCTTCCCAGATCGCTCCGCCCCAAGGTTTTGTCATCGGTCCACAACCGCCAGGGTCACCAGGGCTACCAGCGTGCTGCAGAGATGCTGCGACCCCAGATCTACTGGCCCGGTATGTACCGGGATCTAGAGCAGCACCTAGCTGATTGCGGACCCTGCAGAAGGGTCAACCAGGTTGCCAGTGCCTCTACACCAGAAAGCCCTTCTTTGGAACCCAGGCCACCAGGAGCTGCCCTGGCCTGTAGACAACGGACCTGGCCTTGCCGGGCAACGTCACTGCCTGAACCACCTGACTGGAGAAGACGGAAGCTGGAGCCGCCACCAGACTCCAAGATGGACCGGCACCCGACGTTCCCGCAGCCTAAGCCCAGGACTGCTAGCCACCCGGTGCCCACTCCAGTTCCGCCCCTGGTACGTAGTGATCAACCCACGCCAGCACCACGACGAACCACCTGCCTGGCAGTAAAGCCAACAAAAAGGTATGACCTCAGTACCTGCCTGGATGACCAGGAACTCTTTCATTTAACTGACTCGGTCGGATGTTACAAGAGACAGTAGATATATTCCAAGGCTGATTTATGATTGAACACCTTGTTGGGAAGAGGTGTTGCGGACTGGTTGTTAATTACTTGTTCATAAGTTTCTTTCTTTTGCACAAGCTAGTACATATGTTGATTGTTTTTCATGTTGGATAATGATGTATGCCACGGTTTTTCAAAAGCCAGCAGTACTGGCTAAGGATTTTATAGCAAATTCTGTTTTTGCCATTTTGTATTCGACTTGATGGAATTTTGTCAAATAACAAATCCTTGCTAAGTCATTTTTGGTATCTGACATTTTGGAATTTTATTTAAAATAACAAGTCCATTGTTGTCACTTGGTGCCTACCCAATGTTCTGGATTTTTAACAAATCCCTAGTCATTTTCTGTATTTGACTTTTTGGAAGTTTGTTTAAACATGTCCGTTCTAGACAATGCAAATCTGACTTTCAGAGACCTTGTTTAAAAGATCAAGCCCTTGGTAGTCGGAATAATGTAAATGCAAAGAATGAGAGGGAGACAAGATGTTTTAATACTTTGATGTTTTGCTTGCTACTTTGATGTAAAGGTTTTGTTTTAGCTGTAAGCCTGTCAGGACTTGGATAGCTGAAGCTTCATTTTTTTCATTGATTGATTTGTATTGCTACTTGATAACTCTATCATCATTTTTATGGCATTTTTGTGTCGGCGAGGACGCTGGTTGTAACAGAGTAGGGGGGATGTAGCCGGGTGCTAACAGAGTATATTTCTTGGTCACCCGTCGTAAACGAGAGATTTTGTTCATGAGTTATCTTCCCCTTACCTCCCTTGATCGATTGATCTCATTTTTATTGTGTAAATTCTGTAAATCATGAATACCTCAACCTACATAGTTGTGTATACGTCACTGAAGTCACAAAAATTAATGTATCCTATTCACTACAATCGTGTTGGACTGAGAAGCCCATATTTTCGCTAAAACTGGTATTTCGACCAAATTAATCTTGGCGCCATTTTGAATTGTCCGACGAACAAACTGTAAATAATTCTTGATTTCACAAAAAGTATGAGAGAATCCAAAGAATCCATGAATGCGCATTGAAAGTAAAGTCCATAAGCTCTCATTTCGTATATCGCATGCCTATGATCTTTTCTGTACAAGCTTGCGACTATACGAAATGACTGACGGCGCCGGTCGCTTGAGCAAGTCACCTTCTTTGTTTATTGTCGGAGTTTTGATCTAAATTGTCATTTTATGAAATTCGGACTTCCCAATCGAAATCTTTTTAATTACTCCATTTCTATGATGGAAGCAACTGAAAATATATAAAAACTATCATCCGATGGACCATTTCAACGGAATAACGCTTTATCGAAGATCGTGTTCGAAGCACATGGCGCCAGCCATGTGACGATAAAGCAAGTTGTGTTTTCTATCAAACTTTAAACGCAAAGTTCTCCGCTTGGATGGCATCTTGGGTAATGAAATTTATATGTATAAAAAGAGCGAAATTCAAGCTTTTCATTCATTACAAAATTATTTCATGCTGTTCAGTATTTTTCATCGAAATAAAGGAAAATATGACGTAAGCTCATTAAAAGTGGGTTCATTCTCGGATTTTAATCACCAATAACTTTACACAGCCATAGAATTGTCAAATATGACTTATTGCGTTTTATTCCTTGGGTTCTGAGGTTTTCGTCGGTGTCAAATATGTTTGGATACTTTGAACGGACGGCGAGCTAGACAACGCAAAAGCTGCGGCAGATAGCACAAACTTTGTCATTTGCCATCTCGCGAGGCTCATTTTGCGCGCGGCGCTGCGTTGTCTTCTTTGCGGTCCGGGCAAGCTGTATATATTTGGGGCGCGGCAGAGTGTCCCGCAGTGTTGTCGATCAGTGTAGCCTAGAGTGTTGCAGAGGAGTGTTCGCTAGAGAGAGAGAGAGAGTTCCCAGGCAGTGTTCCTGGTTGAGCTCCTTGCCATGGGAGAGGAATAAAAGAAGAAAAACTCCACGTCGTCCTGTGTGTCTTCTTGACTGGCTGCTGTCCCTTGGTTCCTGCACCTATCACCATCTCCCTGTCTTCACCTGCACACCCCTTACCCCTCCGCACCATCACACAGTATTAATTAATGCTTTGTCATTACCATGAATAAATATCCATTAATTCTGGTAATTTGTGCACATTCCTAAACAGAGATTATGCCAAGTAGACTGATTATATCCACAACCCAACTATTGTATTCCTACTCGTCCACTGGCATTCTAAAGATAATTCTGGAACCAAGCTAATTTGGCACCAAGGCGGATAACTCTTCTGACAAAAGATCGGAATTCACTGAAATCCCTATGCACTTGCACTACCCTTATCAGCTCAACTACATACAAAAGAATAAAAATAGCAACAATAAAACGAAACATGCTCTTCAAGAGCATGAATATTAAACGTTTGCAGAAGTAAACTTCTGTCCAGCTACAAATCTCCCCTGCTGACAGTTATGGTCTCCATAACTTTGCCTATAGTATGGCATGCCGTTTGCACACAAAAATACACAAAAAAGTCCTTGGCGACAATATAACCCTCAACAGGTAAATTGTCAAGCAAAAAATTACAACCAACAGTGTGACAGCACTTAAACCGACAAGGTAGATTCTGTTAGAATCCAAAACAAAAAAGAACGTATCAGCACACATAACAAAATCAAACATGCCAAATGGTTCATCAAAAGATCAATATAGTACAACAAAAAACAAATCGCAGTCATACAGACCAAGAGAACAGAGGGACAGCAGTTTACAAAACCAATCGGGCCTGGCTTACAACACCAAAACACCTCCCTGGGACTTAAAAGTGCCAATATCGCGCTTTTCTGTCGCCTCCTAAACTGAGCATTGCATTCAGTAGGACATCGATTTCACCTTTTCCCAACAAGAGTCCATGTTTCGCTTGTAGCCCTCAAGTCTGCCATTTTTTAGATCTTCCTTTTTAAAGTAAATCTTGAAAATGCATCTTTCCCAATAAAGCATTCAGGGGCAGCATGGCCATTTATTGCCTATACTGTCTTGAACTCAACATCTGTCAATCTTCATTCTTACATACCGGGGTGCAAGACAACTTCTTTTTTTTGTTTTTAAAAAGGTAGTGCTTCATACCCCATTAAATGCCCACATTGAATACACAGATGCTACCAACATTTCTTCACAATACCTTCAAAAACAAAATTCAATGTTCAACAAACATCTGCATCAATACATGCAAATGAAACTGCCTTCAGCCAAGTTGAAAGCATTATCAAACAACCCAACAAATAAAAACAACCTTTCCCAATAAAAAAGTGTCCACCTGGCTGAATACATTCACATGCCCATGACAAAAAAGAACCAAAAAAGAACCAAAAGATTCCAAAAGATGGAGGAGGTGCATGACTATCCTAACATACTATCCACACACCAAACATTCTTACTTCCACTTCCAGCGTGGGGGAACCCCCTTGTTGGAGCGGGCAGATCTGCGGACAGTCGTGCCGCTCCTGTCTGTCAGTGGCTGCTGATCAGGGGACTGTGGGGCAGCAGGTGGGATAGGAGGGGTTTCAGGGGAGGTTCCCTGACTCCCTTTGGCAGTGGGCCATGGGGCAATGTGCCACTCTAGATGTGTGGTCACTGCTGGAGGTGGCTCAGAGCGACTCTCAGGATCCATCTTTCCAAGAGGCTCCACAACAGAGTGGAGAAACTGACAAATTTCATGCCTGTTCACCTTCACCATAGTGCCAACACCATCCAGTGGGGCAATGGTGAATGGCCCACCTCCGGGTCCAGGCACCTGAACCACAAAGAAGATACGCTCCCCCCAGATATCCTGGATCTTATTCCGCCCTGGCCTATGTTTTCTGGTCAGGACAAGATCTCCCGGTTGGAGATCTGGGGTGGGATTGCCCTGGTCTTGCCTGGCCTTCCTCTTGGAAGCATGGATGTGGAGTTGCTCCCCTGCTTTTCTGTGAGCCACTCTCAGACGCTCCACATGTCCCTCCAACCACTGGGTTGGCATGACTGCCTTCCACTCCTCTTCTTTCTCTCCCAGAAAGATATCAATGGGGAGCCGGGGTTTCCTCCCAAACATGAGGTAGAATGGGGACACCCCTGTGGCACTGTGTGGTGTACAGTTGTACATCCACGTTATCTCTGCCAAATGCTGCGGTCAGCGACGCTTTTGCTCTTCAGGGAGAGTCCTGAGCAAGTTGTGCATGGTACGGTTATACCGTTCACACTGGCCATTTCCTGCAGGGTTGTATGAGGTGGTGCGGGACTTTGTTATCCCGTAATGGCGGCATAATGCATGAATTATGGCTGACTCAAAACAACGCCCCTTATCAGAGTGAATCCGCTGTGGGATACCATAATGCTGGAACCAGTTCTGGATCAGAGCTTTGGCTACAACAGCAGATGTCTGATCCCGTGTTGGGATGGCCACTGTGTATTTGGTGAAAATGTCTGTGATGACTAGAACATTTTCTGTGTCATCACTGGCGGGCTCCAGTACAGTGAAGTCAACTGCTATGACCTCAAGGGGTTTGGTAGCCAGCAGATGACCCATAGGAGTGTGGGCCACTTTGTTCTGCACCTTGGCTGTCTGACAGCGCCGGCAACGCCTGCACCATTCATCCACATCTAGATGCATGTTGGGCCAAAACACTCGCTGTCGGAGAAGGCCGAGAGTCCTTTCTGGCCCTTGATGACCGCAGTCCTGGTGTGCCATGTGGAGGAGATGGGCACGAAGGCCTTCAGGGGCAACAAGCTGTGACACCTGTCCCTCTGTCACATCCTCCACCGCTCTGTAAAGCACCTTCTCTTTGAGATGCAGCCGGTCAAAATGCCGCAGAAGGGCTTTCTGGTCAGCATCCATGGTCCGAATTTGTTTCCCAGGAGGACGACAATGGGACTCCACAAATGGGATGAGAGAGGCTATGCTTCTGTCTTTCCGCTGTGCTTCCTGTATCTCAGAAAGCGATAATGAAGGGAACTGCATAGCTGGGGGTGGCTCAGGAAGAGAGACAGAGGGGAGGTCAGCTTTCGCTTGGATTGCCTCCAATGGTTCCACCGTTGTGCGATGAACGATTTCATGCACTGTTCCGACCATGTGTGTCCCACTACACGAGACTGCACTCACCTCTTCCTCGCCAGGACCCTCTGGCCCAGACACAGGGTTTCGAGATAATGCATCAGCATTCTTGTTCTCTCTCCCTGATCGATACTTCACGGTGAAGTCAAAACATGCCAAGTCAGCTGCCCATCTTTGTTCTACTGCCCCTAATTTGGCTGTCTGGATGTGACTAAGGGGGTTGTTATCAGTCAGAACTACAGTGTGGGTGCCCAGAAGGTAGGGTCGAAACTTTTCGCACATGGCCCATTTAAGTGCCAAGAGCTCCAGCTTCATGCTACTGTAGTTGAGCATGTTTCTCTCTGATGGATGGAGAGACTGACTGGCATATGCGACAACCCGCTGCTCTCCTCCCTGGTGTTGTGAGAGCACAGCCCCCAAGCCGTCCAAGGAAGCATCTGTTTCCAGGACAAAAGGCAGTTTGAAATCTGCGTACCCTAGTACGGGTGCAGAGGTCAACGCTTTTTTTAGATCCTCAAATGCCTTTTGACACTGAGGATTCCATGCCTTCACAATAGATACCAGCTGGCTCTTCTCTTGCTGGTATGTCAGAAAGACCAGTTGGTTAAGTGGCTTGGCTAGACTGGCAAAACCCTTCACAATGCGCCTGTAGTAGCTGGCAAACCCAAGGAAAGATCTCAGCTCTCGCAGAGATTGCAGTCTTGGTCAGTCTGCCACAGCTTTGATCTTCGAGTCTGAGGTTGCGATTCCCTCAGACGAGACCGTGTATCCCAAATACTCCACTTGCCGTTGTGCAATATGACATTTCTGGGGGTTGAGCTTCAGCCCGACCTCACGCAAACGCTGAAATACAATTTTCAGGCGCTCCAGATGTTCCTCGAAAGTCTGGCTGTAGACCAGCAGATCATCCAGATACAGCAGGAAGATTTGGAATGCCAGATCATTCATTGTGCTTTGCATCAGCCTCTGGAAAGTGGCTGGGGCGGTGGACAAACCCATTGGCATTGTCAGGTATTCGAACAATCCGAATGGGGTGATGAAGGCTGTTTTGTGCCGGTCTTCCTCTGCCATGGCAACCTGATGGTAGCCACTTGCCAAATCCAGAGTGGAAAACAACTTAGCCCCTCCAAGTGCATCCAGTGAATCATCTATCCTTGGGAGGGGATAGGCATCTGGTATGGCCTTCTCATTAGGCGACGGTAATCGACTGCAGAGGCGGATAGAGTTGTCCTTCTTTTGGACAACTACTACCGGAGATGCATAAGCACTGGAGCTTTTCTGGACAATCCTTCTGTCCATAAGAGTTTGGATATGCTCCTTCACCTCCTGGTACTGCGTCGGTGGGATCCTCCGAAAGGTTGAGGCCACAGGGACATCATCTTTAAGGCGGATCTTGTGTGTGACCCTGTCTGTGTACCCCAGGTCACAGTCATCGCGGAAAAACAGGTCCGCATTGGCTTTCAGCAACTCCTCTAGCTGCTGCCTTTGGCTGTCAGTGCAGTCTATACCCTCAAGGTTAACGGGGCACTCTCCGCCTTGTACCTTACTGTCAGTGTCAGTGGTGTTAACCGAGACATGGATCTGATTGCAGCTAACTTCCACTGACACTTTACCTGGGTGCAGCTCCTGTTTGAATAGCTGCACTGTGCCAACTCTTGTCCCTGGTCTCAAGACAACGCCTTCGTCATTGACATTAATGACCTGAACAAAAAAACAATTGCCTTTGACCTTGCTTACCGTGGGTGGGACAAGCAAACCTTTGTGACTGAAGTCCGGAAGCGGCTCAGTCAACACTTCCTGATCCTGCAGTGTTCTATTTACTGCCCCAGTTGCTCTGACGCTGGCCACTGCCCGAGGCGGGATATACACAGACTCCCTTCCTGCCACCCGTGCAAAACCCTGCACCACTGGGGTACTGACATCTGGCATTACCTCCCGCAACACATTTATCCCTAGGATGACAGGAACATCCAATGCAGATGTAGAGGACCTCACCAGAATGCCCTTGCCCCTTACCATGGTGCCCCAGATTTCCACGTCGGCTTCGAAATATCCTACGTAGGGAATGTCCAAGCCATTAGCTGCAGTGACTCGCAGCCAACCAGCCACTGGTTGTAGGGGAGAGCACCCAAAGAGTTCTTTGAATGTGCCTTCCCCCATCATGGTGACCTGTGACCCAGTGTCCACAAGGATATCAACTTCCTTGTTGTTAACCAATACCTTGGCATACGGACATCTCCCTAGGATTTTATTGAGTGAGCCAGAAGGTTGTCCCTCAGCAGTGCGACTCGTCACTACTGAGGAATGTCGTTTCCCTGCCTCGGCAGATCTGGGCAGTTGCGACGAATATGGCCTGGCCTGTCGCACCCCAGGCATATTGGCCTTCCATCTCTGGCAAATGGAAGTTTCCGTTTGCCTGCCACTTCCCCTGATTGTGGCTTTGGGCGCTTCTCTGCACAGAGCTGCTCCTCCATCTGTCTCATCCTGCCCTCCATTTTTTTCTAATTTTGCTACAATGGCCTCCATGGCTTGGATCTGCTTGACAGATACCTCCGCCTGAGCCGAGACAGCTTCAGTGGCACCCTCTTTCTCCTCATCTTCCATCCATCTTAGAGCCTCATCTCTAAGCTCTAAGAAGGAGGAATTTGAGAGTTTGTGTGTCTGCTCTCTCAGACGCCTTCTCAGCTGACCATTGCAGAGACCAGCCACAAAATGGTCTCGCAGAATTTTCTGATCCAGCGGCTGCTGCGTTGCATCCTCTTTCCGCTGCCTCTTTGTCACATCTGTAAAGGCTTTATTCAGCCTGTGGGAATACTCCCTAACCCCTTCATACCCCCTCTGTGAGATGGAGTAAAAAGTCCCCAGCAGCTGACTGACAGACCGTTGCTCCCCCCACACCTTATATAGAATTTTGAAAAGCTTATCGGGGTCACTTGTGTCATCCGTGGGGTGACACAACAGTTCACTCTTGACACATTCTGTCAAGTGGCTATAAATGACATCTACTTTTTCACCTTGATCCGTTTCTTGGAGACCCCTACTTGACCAAATATTTTAACATCCTTCTCAAACTCTTCCACTGTTGGGTGACCTGTCCCTGAAAACGCCTTGATTGACTTTTCCCTTGGAGCTATAATTACCCTCTGAGCATTATTTTTCAAAGCTGCTAATTCTTCGGCAATACTGTCCAAAGTCACCTCAGCCATCTTTCAATAATCTTTTGAAGAAGAATAAATATATACTAAAAGGTTACGCTAGAAAAGATAAGAACACACACAAAAAAGGGAAAGTGAAATCCTAGAGATATCATTACGCATTACAAAGAAAGGCTTGACAGAAAAAAATTCCCACACTAACAGATACTTATGCTCATACTCTAACATCAATCTTTCAACTTCTAAATTATGCACATAACATCCAGTCCATGTCAGTCCACATTAAAGCTCAGCTGACCAACATGGGTCATATCAGGGTGGTCCTTCCATCAAAAAAAACAAACATATCAATTCACAATAATCAGATACATCATTCAATCACTGTGCCACGACAGTTTCCCATCATGCTGAAATCAACTACAGGGTCAGCTCCTTCGCAAAACAATGATCTGGCCTGCCATCTCCACCGCACCATAGGCATAAATTCAAAATTTCAATGAAAAAATGAAAACCTTCCTTGCTGTGACTTCACATCCAAGGGCCTGATCCCGCGTCCTGAGGTTGGCACTTGTTCATCCTGCTTGCAGCGCCATTTTGTAAGCAGTCAAGGGCAGAGGGGGGAGAGTCATCCATCCATCACCCAAGACCGTGTTGATGTTTGACTTTTTGTTTATTTCAGTTTCTCAGTCAATCAAAACCAAACCAACCAACCAACCAACCAACCTGAAAATTAGCAGGAAAATCATATTTAGAAAATTGGCAACAAAATAAGAAATTTCCAAAGCATGAATGAAAGGAGACATACATTTGTAACTATGAGTGCACAATTTGCATGATAACAGTATAGCACCTGAAAAGAAGTAATGGATTGATTTATGTTCAATGCACAAAAGTTCCTCTGCAAATAAGCACATCAAGAAGAAAATTGTGACACAGACCACCCTAAAAGTCTCAGGCCATGTTATGCTGCAACATCCACAGGACTATATTGGTAATTTGATGAGAAGAAATTGACATAAAAATCTTTAGAGCACACAACCATGGGTGAATCTGCAAAACAATCAATTCAACATAACAATGGAAGAAAAGCAAAATAAAATAACACTAAAATACTGTGAACAATCTGGCATCTGTTCTGTTACAGTAAGGGTTGTACTGCATGATAGCAGCATGGATCCTTGTGTCTATTAAGACAACAGAACAGGAAAACAGCAATTATATCAACAGGACATGGACTAGATTATTACTCCTCAGATTCAGTTAGTCTATCATAATATCAACAAATTACATTTATTCATAATAATACATACACAACATCATTCAATCAACGGCTCTGACAAAAGAAAAACATATCATCTTCATTCAATACCATTGATTGCATACACATTGGCTTGTGGTAACAATAACCATTGTGACCACCAGCTTTACAAAAAAAATCCATGGTACCAAAGGTACAATGAATTGCACAGAGGTGCGTTGAAAAATGTCAAAACAAAACAAAAAAGTTACAACAGAATATCAACATGGGAAAAACATTATCTACCTCAGGACAGGGTGTTGAGACACACCCATTCATCTGTCCCGGCCACCTCTCTGGTGTGGAACAGGCGTCCTCTGAAAAGGGCAACATGTGTGTCCCTAAATCATAACACCAAGACTCACATGATCTTCAAAAAAATAATAAGTGCCTGGCATCAACATAGCCAGCAAGAATACAGCAAAGGGAAGCAACTCATACGTTTCAATGGTTTACTCTTCAAAAGGGGTTACTTCCCTTTACCCATCTTCGTTCGCCCATCTTCGTAATACTAGGCCCGAGTGTTGCCGAGAAATGGAACACAATTAAAAACGAAGTTTCTGACACATCTAAAATGAAAATTAAATAGATCAGCATTGATTTTCATGAATTGCTTTTAACAGCAGTGTAACTACAAGCAATGAGCATAATTTGGATAATCCATTCCAACTTCCATCACATCAGGTACTGATTCCATGAAAAAAATAACATGCACACAAACCCAAAGAGAGAAAAGAGAGAGAGAGAGAGAGAGAGAGAGAGAGAGAGAGAGAGAGAGAGAGAGCTGTCCAAGACCTCTTGAAAGAAAAATACAACCAGTTCTCATCCCAAGTGAAAACTCTTCGTCTTGTAAACATCTCCATTAAGTGGCTCTTAACATTTTCTTTAAAACACTTAAACAAGTCGACAACAACAAAAATATTTATCTATAGCAACCAGATTCCCAATGAACTTGATCCCCGTAAACTTGTTTTGACATACCTCAAAAGATAATCACCTTTGCCTTGGTGCTGTGGCTAACAAGCATGAAACCGGTCTTCCTTTCCCAAACGAACAGGCAAAACCTCTGCTAGCTGTGACCAGCAGTGGGGAAGAGATGGCATTTTGGCGGGAGACTGGTATTATTGCCTCCTGTTTACACCAACAGCTAGTACGCAGCAGAATATAGGCCCTGAGCTTCAGTAAATAACAGTATTAATTAATGCTTTGTCATTACCATGAATAAATATCCATTAATTCTGGTAATTTGTGCACATTCCTAAACAGAGATTATGCCAAGTAGACTGATCATATCCACAACCAAACTATTGTATTCCTACTCGTCCACTGGCATTCTAAAGATAATTCTGGAACCAAGCTAATTTGGCACCAAGGCGGATAACTCTTCTGACAAAAGATCGGAATTCACTGAAATCCCTATGCACTTGCACTACCCTTATCAGCTCAACTACATACAAAAGAATAAAAATAGCAACAATAAAACGAAACATGCTCTTCAAGAGCATGAATATTAAACGTTTGCAGAAGTAAACTTCTGTCCAGCTACAAATCTCCCCTGCTGACAGTTATGGTCTCCATAACTTTGCATATAGTATGGCATGCCGTTTGCACACAAAAATACACAAAAAAATCCTTGGCGACAATATAACCCTCAACAGGTAAATTGTCAAGCAAAAAATTACAACCAACAGTGTGACAGCACTTAAACCGACAAGGTAGATTCTGTTATAATCCAAAACAAAAAAGAACGTATCAGCACACATAACAAAATCAAACATGCCAAATGGTTCATCAAAAGATCAATATAGTACAACAAAAAACAAATCGCCGTCATACAGACCAAGAGAACAGAGGGACAGCAGTTTACAAAACCAATCGGGCCTGGGCTTACAACACCAAAACACCTCCCTGGGACTTAAAAGTGCCAATATCGCGCTTTTCTGTCGCCTCCTAAACTGAGCATTGCATTCAGTAGGACATCGATTTCACCTTTTCCCAACAAGAGTCCATGTTTCACTTGTAGGCCTCAAGTCTGCCATTTTTTTAGATCTTCCTTTTTAAAGTAAATCTTGAAAATGCATCTTTCCCAATAAAGCATTCAGGGGCAGCATGGCCATTTATTGCCTATACTGTCTTGAACTCAACATCTGTCAATCTTCATTCTTACATACCGGGGTGCAAGACAACTTCTTTTTTTTTTTTTTAAAAGGTAGTGCTTCATACCCCATTAAATGCCCACATTGAATACACAGATGCTACCAACATTTCTTCACAATACCTTCAAAAACAAAATTCAATGTTCAACAAACATCTGCATCAATACATGCAAATGAACTGCCTTCAGCCAAGTTGAAAGCATTATCAAACAACCCAACAAATAAAAACAACCTTTCCCAACAAAAAAGTGTCCACCTGGCTGAATACATTCACATGCCCATGACAAAAAAAACCAAAAAAGAACCAAAAGATTCCAAAAGATGGGGGAGGTGCATGACTATCCTAACATACTATCCACACACCAAACATTCTTACTTCCACTTCCAGCGTGGGGGAACCCCCTTGTTGGAGCGGGCAGATCTGCGGACAGTCGTGCCGCTCCTGTCTGTCAGTGGCTGCTGATCAGGGGAGAGAACTATAAAATAGGCACTCTGGCTCACCCAGCTCCGCCCAGCTCCAACCGGTCTAATAGTAAACACTTTACAAACATACATAATGTGTAGGATTATCTGTTTTTAACACTAATTTAGAAAACTTTTCAGATTTTAATTTTGCTTCGTTTTTCTTGATCAATAAACATCATTTTCACGCATACATTCATCAAATGTGAAATAAAATTTCTGCAAAACTCTTCACATCTGGCCGCATTACTGATCACCTCTGGATCTCACTTGAGACCCTATGGCGCCCTAGGGCCCCAAGCCAGACCCAGAGGGTCACATATAACACGGCCAGATGTGAAGGGTTTTGAGAATATGCCTCCAACAGTAGTATACTTTTATACTTGTTTGCCTGCTTTCTATTTGTCTAATTTGGGCAATCCCCTCACCCCCTTTTTAGTGACTCTTCCAGATTTGGGTTTACGGGCGTTTATAGCCGCGCCAGTGACCCAGACAACACAACACATGTGGTTTACGGGCGTTTATAGCCGCGCCAGTGACCCAGACAAACGAAACACGAAATGGGAAGAGTCACTAGAGGGCAGGGAAGAGGGCAAATTTAGACTTTTGCAATACCATGACAACCAAGTATTTAAAACTACTGCAGGCATATCCCCAATGTTGTTATCTTCAAGATTTATATATATACTGTACACAAACAAACGCTTACAATTGCATGGTGTCTACTTGCCTAGAGTAAAGTTGTTTTTATTTTGTTAAAACAACACCAAAAGCTAATTAACAAAGTGCATCTACCTTACTTTTTAGTCACTACTTTTTAATAAAATTTATTTTAAATACTTTATTAGATTGAATATAAAAATGCTGCTTTTAATACATAAAATTGGAAAAAGATTATTTTGGGGTGGGGAATTTAGCCGCCTAAATTTATACAATGCCGCGTGACGGCTAACGCCTGCACTAAACGACGCCGGTGGGGAATTTAGCCGTCTAAATTTATACAATGCTGCGTGGCGGCCTGCAGTAAACGACGCCCCAACTCCGTTATGTGTAACTCGACACGAACCCGGAAACAGTGCGACGCTTTGACTCGGCAATTATGCAGTTGAGTAAGCCGTGGCCAGACATGTCTGACCTAGATACTACATAAAGGCAGCAAACCCTTCAGAAGTGAAGAGGAGTTGTCTCCCCGGAAAAGAATGTAACAATTAATTGTGTTTTATGAAAAAATCGTCATTAAGTCGTTCTAGGTTCTTATTCAAGTCGGCATCACGTTCTTATTCAAGTTCTTATTTAAGTTTTTAACAAGTTTTTATTTAAGTTCTTATTTAAGTTCTTAACAAGTCAACATCAAGTTCTTAACAAGTCATCATCAAGTTCTTAACAAGTTCTTATTCAAGTACTTATTCAAGTACTTATTCAAGTTCTTAACAAGTCGTCATCAAGTCGTCATTAAGTTTTTATCAAGTCGTCATTAAGTTCTTATCAAGTCGTCATCAAGTTCTTATCAAGTTCTTATTTAAGTTTTCATCAAGTCGTCATCAAGTCGTTATCAAGTTCTTATTCAAGTCACTTATAATTATTTATTAAGTTCTTAACATATTATTGCATATCAAATGGATCAAAATGAGATTTTGTTGTTGGCAGTTCTGGCATGCTTTTTTGTTCGGCTTCTGTATTTAGTGGCTGAGATTTTTTGGACTGCTTTGGTTTTTGCTGGCGTTGTTTATATATTTTATAAACGTAATAACCACCCCCAGCAGCAATGCCGCCAAAAATGACAATTGTTTTAAGTTCAATATTCCATAAAGACTTTGGTGTTGCAGGCCTTGAATCAACTTGTTCTGGTGTTTTTATAGCTGGCATTGAAACAACTGTTGGCGTTGGCGGTGTTATGTTTTCATTATGAGTTATATTCTGTGATTGCAACATTAATTTTTTTTGTTTGTTCCACTCTGCTAATTTTTTTCCTGCTGCAACGCGCCCAGGATGAGGAGGCTTTTTACTGGTCACTTTCTCCACCTGATTCAATGTTTTCTGATTCTGCTGATTTTCTGGCTCGGTCATTTTGAAGGGAAACAAAATCTATATGATTAAAAGTAATTAATCCCATGATTAATGGCGATAACAATGTTCCAAATCTGTAATATAGATCACATCCTAGAGACTCTAATGACTTTGTTAAAACTGGATCCTGCGTTAAATCATACATAAAATCTTGTTCAGAATCAATGGGAGCAAATCTACTAACTAGTTTAGTGTACAAACTAAGAACCGTTTGCCCAACACTTTTTACCATTCTTGACCCCAGTTGCGCTTCATACCTATTGTGATACTTTACAATGTCTTGTGGCGATATTTGTTGAATCTGTTCTATGCTGAATTCATTTCCAAGGTACTGTTTTGTTTTTCCACATGCTGCTAAAGAATACAGCCCTTCCTTTTTGCGCATAATAGCTTGGTCATCAACTTGATCATTTGTAATCATAAGTTCAGGAAGTAAATCATCGCAGTTCATGTTTTATTAATAATAATAAATATTATTTTATTTTTAAAAAATGAGCACCGAAAAAACTGTTGCCAACCTCGTATACCATTCTGCTGTTATTGGAGGTCTAAGTGTAGGATACACAATGCTTGGTAAAAGCCTGTTAAAAAAAAACCCAGCAGATCTTGGCAAACTAGACTTTGAAGACTTAGCAAAGCTGTTTGCTGTTATTACAGCTTCATTTGCTACGAAAGATTTTTTAGTTAAGCAAGGAATAATTCCAGACAGTATCAATATGTAAAATTAAAAAAATACATTTATAAAAATGGCTTCACTCGTAATGATGATTGGTGGCGCTGTGGTTAATGCGCTTGCTTTCAGCGGAAGTAATTACGCGTTTAGTAAACTACAAAATAACGATGAGAGAAAAAGACATAACAGAGCTATGGAGCAACTAGCCGCTGCACAAGACACCTATGAAAAGCAAAGAATGGAGCAGTTAGATTTTATTAACGACAGACTTAAACAACAGGGACATGCAGCTTACACATTTAAAGATGTTGACCAGGCAATAAAAGAATATTTTCTAGTAACAGGCCAACAAGTTGAAACATTGCCCCCACCAAAATTCAGCGACTTTTATCAACCATCAGAAAAACAAAAGATGCAAGAAATATTGTTTATTGTCTTTGGCATGACCGCTGTGTATTTTGTTGCACAAAGTATTGGCTGAATAAAAATGAACAAGATCTATTATTCGCCAAAAGGATATTGGAAGGGAATCACAGCAATTAAAAAGCTAAGCCAAGCAGCGGGAGTCAGTGAACAAACAGCAAAAGAATGGTTATCTAAACAAGCGATTTGGCAAATTTATCTACCAGCGCCTAAACGAATACAGAGACCACACTTTGTGAATATAACACCAAACGACACCCATCAAATGGATCTTCTATATTTACCCCATGATACGATTAGACGAAAAAGATTTAAGTACGCACTTACAGTCATTGATATAGCTTCAAGATACAAAGATGCGGAACCATTAACACAAAAGAGTGCTTCTGCTGTTGCTGTCGCTATACAACTGATATATCAACGAGGACCCTTAACTTATCCTCGCATGATTCAAGTCGATGATGGAAAAGAATTTAAAGGTCAAGTAAATCAATTATTGTTAAAACATAGAGTTACCATTAAAAGAGGCATTCCGGGTGTTCACAGATCACAGGGTTTGGTTGAAACTTTAACAAACAGTTATCTGAAAGGCTTTTTTCCTACCAGTATCACAGAGAGCTGATTGACAATTCTCGCAACACAGAATGGGTTAGAAGACTGCCCTCAGTTCTACGTGCAATGAATAATGAAGAATTTAAAGGGCTAAAACCAGTACAAGCAATCAAAAAACAAAAAATAAATGTTGTTGAAGGAGACGCCAGTTCATCAAGCAAACTATTACCATTTGGTTTGAAAGTGAGATACCTTTATTCACCGGGAGAAGCAGAAGGGGACACCCGCATCAGGGCAACCGATCCAGTTTGGAGTGTTGATTCATATGAAATAAAAAGAATTGTAAAGATGAATCCGCCTGTGTATTATTTACGAGAAACTGACACAACAAAACGACCAGCCCCCCGAAGATCTTTTATGAAAGAAGAACTCCAGATAATCCCGCCAGACACAGTTCCGCTTAATTAATTTACGTAAATATATTTGAGTTTAAAATGGAAGCTCAAAAAAAATTATTTGCGTATAAATTTATTATTAAAACAATGATAAAGAATAAACTGCCAATAGATCCTAATATTTATGAAAAAATCAAAAATCTTGAAACAACAACAACAAATAATCCAGCTATACTGGATAAAGAAATTACTGAGTATCTAATTGCGCTTGACCAAATGTCCTCCAGTGCCCAATTGCATATGAATACTCTGGATTAACAAAATGGGGAGTTTGTGTTATACTCCCTGTTTGGCTAGTATACTTACCATGTCAGACCATAGCATTCAACGGCAGTTAGCCAGCTCTGTCAGGCCGAATTTTTTCCGTGGCCAATGCAGTCATAAGACAGTCACGTGATGTCACCCCACTTCCGGCCCCGGAAGAAGCCAGTGTCAACTTCCTATAAGTCATTCAGCGAGGCCTGGTGTATGGTGACCCCGAGAACCTTGGCGCCAGAGGGGAAGGTAGGGAGGGAATTAGAGTCTGACATGGTAAGTATACTAGCCAAACAGGGAGTATAACACAAACTCCCCATTTTGGCGTCATATACTTTACCATGTCAGACCATAGCAGAATTTAAAGGAATCGGAGGAGGGCGAGCGCCCTAGTGGTTCTTGGGGTTGACCGATATGGCTGCATTGGCCGCCACAAAGGAAATCCCCTTAGACCCATCAGCTCTGGTCATGCGGATATCCCTCAGGTAAAAATTAATGAAGGGATTTTCCGAACGCCAGTAGGCTGCCTCCAGCAGGTGGCGCACGGGGACAGAGCACTGGAACGCTGTGGAAGTGGCCAGTGCTCTGACCTCGTGGGCCCTGGGTGATAGGACAGGGAGATCCTTGTACGCCTGAGCATAGGTAGATCTCACCGTCTTGGAGAGCCACCTGGAGATAGTTCCCGCCGAGATATCTCTAGTATTGTTGGGGTTGAGGGAGATAAGGAGTCGTCTCTGGGAGGAGCGCCTGGGGCGTGTGCGTTCCCAGTAGTACCTGAGACACCTGGAGGGGCAAAGGTCCATGTCTCCATCTTTTTCTCCCTTTCCCAAGATGTCAGAACTCCGGAAGGAACTTGAGAGAGACTGAGCCGTCCCTGTGGAAGGCGATATCTGTGGGGTCACCGCTGAGGGCGTGAATCTCACTTCGTCTTCTGGCCGAGGCCAGGGCGAGGAGAAAGGTGGTCTTAAAGGAGAGGAGGTCAAAAGGAATAGAAGCAATGGGTTCAAAAGGGGTTTTTCTGAGGGCATCGAGGACCGTAAAAAGGTCCCAGAGGGGAATGCGCCTAGGGGACTGAGCTTCCCGTAGAGCAACTCCTCTAGACACCTCTCTGAGGAGAAAGTCATTGTCAAAAGAAGGGCCCCCCAGTTGACGAATGGTAGTGCAGATAGCTGATCTGTAGCTCCGAATGGAGCCAGCCGACAGCTTAAGGGAAGAGGATAGGTGGGAGAGGAAATTTCCTATTTGGATGTTGGAGGGGCAGTAATGGGGAACAGAGTTATCTGAGCACCAGGTTATCCATCTCTCCCAACGGTAGTTGTAGAGGGATTCGGTGCTGGCTCTGCGAGATGCCGAGGCGAAGTCCCGTAATCCCTGAGAGGCCCCTGCCCCGGCTAGTGTGTCTAGGACGGACTGGGGTCTCTCCGAGTGGGGGGTAGATGCAGATGTTCGCAGTTGGGCTGGCATAGAAGCCACGCGTGTAGGCGAAGCATCTTGGGATTGGAGTGAGGAAGACCTGACCGGGGTTGTCTCAGCATGTCCCAGCGAGGGCTGAGCCGGAGGGGGGGAACGTGGGTGAGGGACTTGGGGTCCGGGAACCAAGACTGGGTCGGCCACCATGGCGTTACGAGGATCAGCCTGGGTCTTTCCAGCCTTGCCTTCCTGATCACCTTGTGTAGGATGGGGAAGGGGGGAAAGGCATACGCCAGTAGGCCCGTCCCGGGGAGGGATAGTGCGTCGACTGCATCCGCCTGGGGATCTGGAACGGGAGAGACGTACAGGGGCAGGTGATGGTTGAAGCTGGTGGCAAACAGGTCGATCATGGGCACAAACCAATGGTTGCGCGACACCAGCGAAGGAGGGCCTCTGTTCTGAGGGAGAGGCCTATGGAGCGGGCCTCTCCCCCTTTGTTGACATAGCAAGCTACCGACGTATTGTCCGTGAGGAGGAGAACAAGTCGGTGCGCGACCTTGTGCTGGAGTTGGAGAAGGGCTAGCCTGACCGCTTCCAGCTCCCACTCCCCGAGGCGTGACTGTCCTCCACGTGGGCCCCCCAGCCCAAGTTGGAGGCGTCTGTATAAAGTTCCAGTGGTTGGGTTGGGTTGGGAGGGAGATGGGGACCCCGGTGGAGAGAGTGGCTGGAGTGAGCCGCTCCTCCGTCGCCGAAATGAACCAGTGTCCGAGGGGAATGACCTGGTCCCAGCGGTCGGAGGTCTGTGACAAACGTCGGCGGAACTCCCTCTGAAGTTGGCGTTTGGGGACCCGCCGCAGGGGAATGAGGGGAGACAGGGACTCCATCATTCCTAGGAGGGAGGACAGGGTTCTGGCCGAGGTGTGGGGTGCCTGTGACAGGCAGGAGATGAGGTCCACTATGCGTGCAGGCCTCTCCGGGGTCTGCCAGACGAACCGTAGGAATCGTCTGTGGGCCGGGTGAATCAGGATCTGAAAAATAGGCGTCCTTCAGGTCTACGGATGTGGCCCAGTCGCGATGATGGATGGAGTCTCGGATCTGGGTGGGGGTCTCCATCTTGAACTTGGTGGGCCTGAGGAACTTGTTGAGGGGCGAAAGATCTAGAATGGGCCTCCATCCTCCCGAGGCTTTTGGGATCACAAAGAGTAGAAGCCGGGGTTTGGGTGGGAAATCTCCGAGATGGCCCCTCTTTTGAGGAGGTCTTGGACTTCCGTGCGAAGAGCTTCTGCTTTGGCGGGGGAGGGTTCGTTGGGGGAGGGAGGGGGAGATAGCATGAGGGGGGGGATGCTCGTGGGCCCAAGGAAGGCGAAACCCTTCCTGTAGCACCGCCACTATCCAGGGGTGAGGCGTATGCGTCTCCACTGGTGGGCATGCCGGGAGAGGCTGCCCGCCAGGGGGGGCGAGGGTCTGGGCTGGTGGGTGGGGGATAGGGCGAGGGGGGGTGCTACCTGATCTAAGTCCCCCTCGGGCTGTCTCCCTAGTCAGCTCCGGGAGCGTGACTGTTGGCCTAACCGAAAATTTTGCTGATGGGGTTTTGGCTTAGGCCTTGGGAGAAGATTAGGTCGCTTGGCGGGCCGTGCGGTGCGGGAAGGCGATTGTCTGGGATAGGGTCTGTGCCTGGGGAAGGAACGAAGTGGGGGTCTAGCAGGGCGTGGCGGTGGCCTGGGCGCAAAGGACACAGCCTGCTTGCGTTCCTCAACTGCTTGTGCTATGACGTCAGCCGAGTAGTCGCCAAAGAGCGACTGGACCTGGCCCGGGATGCATCGCAGGGCTGCCTTAAGCGTCGGGGAGAGAGAGGTCCGCACCAGCATGGCCTCTCTCGCGACCAACAAGCAGTTGAAGTGGCTTCTGGCTGTGCTGTCCGCCGCAGCCGAAAGGTGATGCGAAATCCTGTTAACTAGGTGTCGCATGAAAGGATCGCTGAACAAGCGAGGGTCAGGCTCTTGGTGCGCCTCAGAGCCCGGGTCCCCCGGTACTGGGATGGCACCATCGTCCTCCGGCCATAGAGCCTCCGCTCGCTGAAGGGGCATGTCCAAGTAGGTGTGTCCCGCCGTGGTGTGGAGGATGCCCATCCTGGCTACTCGGACCCATTCCTTTAGGTTCTTAAAGGAGATGGCGCCGGAAGTAGGGGGGGCAGGTGGGGGATCAACCGACGGTCCGACTGGGAAATGCCCATCTCCCTGGTCACGGGATTGTCCGTAAACAAGGAGGCGACTGAGGGGTTCTTGGGTAGATTGGTCTAGATCTCTGGGCCGGGGGAGAGGGAGAGAAATTCGTCAGCGGGTGCGGCCTCCCTCCTAACGAGGTCTGGTCGCCACCGTTCTATCGTGCGGACATCGTACAATGAGGTGGGGGCTAGCTCCTCGTCATCGTCCGCCTCAGGGAGGTACTGGTCCTGAGAGGGTTCATAGCACCCGTCTTCAGGAGGTAAGTCGAGGGGTGCCTGTAGTGTGTCCCCGGTGGCCCTATAATCGGCGGCCGGGACATCGTCCTGCCGATAGGACAGCGCCCGAGGAGGGAGACCAAGGTCGACCCAGGTAAGTGAGGCCGGGTGCCACATTCGACCATGTAGCTGGTCGTGCTGGGTGTTGGCGTTAAGCCACTGGTCTCTCTCGGGGGCATAGAGCCACCGGTCCCCGGGGAGGTAAACGGGCTGTGGCGGCCCTGGGGAAAAACCATGGTAGGTAGGCCGCACTCAAGGTCTGACCAGCGCGTTGGGCGAATGCGTAGGTCAGACATCCGCCGAGTCGTAGCCACGAGACCCTCTTCTTCTTGTAGGCAGAAAGTCCCCGGGGACCCGGGTAACCTGAATCACTGTTGGGGGGGGGCTTGAGAGGCCGTGGCCTGTCGTCCCCGTCCAGGTCCGTGCACTGCACCATACACGTCCTTGGAATGGGCCTGGGAGGGCCATAATGGTATGGAGGAGGATGCGGAAGTCGAGCCCCCAACCCGCGAAAGTGCGGATTGGTCAGGATGCGGTCCCGTGTTCCTCCCCCTGGAGGAATATGTCAGGTTACCCTTGGTCCCGCTGGTAGATCCTCCCCCCGGAGGAGCGGGACCGCGGACGTTGCCCAAATGGGGATCCGAAAGGTCGGTTCCCCAACGTCCAATACCCCTAGGGAAGAAGGTGACGTTCGATCGGGGTAGGTCGACCGTCCTTGTGCATGGGCACGGCCGGGCCCATGGCGCGGCGTGCCCGCACGCCCAGGATTATGGACACCACCGAGGTCGTGCGTCGGGGTGACCATAAGGCTGCTTCCGGAGTCGAAGCGCTCCTCGAGCTCAGGTGTTGGCTGCACCTGTGCCCGGTGGGGCCGAGCGCTATGAGTGCACGTATCAATTTGGGGGGAAAAAGAGATACGTGACTCATCAAGGCGAGTGACGGATGGTGATTCCATCCCAGATCCGTCACCCGTGCTGGTCCGCGGCTCGGCAAGGTGCCCCGGGGGCCGAGATTCGCGTGACTCAGCATGATAGTTAGAAGTCTCCGAGCGAGTCCGTAGGCTAGAGGGCAAGCTGGCCGATGGAGAAGGGGTGGGGGAGGGCGAATTCCGTTGGCTAGTCTTTGCTCGGCCGGGCCCCTTGAGGGGAGCCTTGCCATTAGACTTTCTGGGCAGCACCTTGAGGGGAGCTTTGCCCTTAGACTAGCAGGCAGATCAAATGAAAGGCATTTTGAAATGGTGGCCGCTTGCCTATCAGCCTTGGGACGCCGCGGTCGTGCGTCCGTCGGTTTGGTAGACGAGGAAGATCACGCGTCCCTTCCGCGGAGAAGTCGTCTCTGTCTACCCGAACCGTACGTTCATCAGTGCGAACGGATTGCTCCGAGATGGAATCGACCCGCGGGTTCTCCGGGAAATTGAGCGAACTCCGAGCAGTGGAGTGGCTCGACCCGGCGGTGTCCTTCACCATGTTGGGCACAGGTGGATAGAGCAAACCCGGAACACACGACCGCAAAGAGGAGACAAGGTGGCCGATCGAGAAAATCAATTAATCTCGATCGTCCGTGTGGTGTCGTGCAAAGTGCTCGAGAGATCGACTGAAAACTCGAACTACCCGTACACGCCACCGGTCGTGTGACTGGTATGGCTATTAATAGCAATCTCTACACGTGGAGTATCACTGTGTATAGGTGTGATAGTTCTTGGGCACTAAATCTTAATAAGCAGATCAGTGTCACACACCCTTACTCGAACACGTTCTACCTGTGAAGGGTAAAGAGTACAGGTGTGATAGTTATTGAGCCCTAAACCTTAATAAGCGGAACCAGCACAAAATGCGTGCTGAACCCGAGGCTCGGCAATATGGTGGGGGAACACGACCGGCGAGCGGTGCCGACGATCGCGAGTAACAAAGTCGCGAGAGTGCCGGTAAAAGAGACAAATCTTTAATAAATACGCTCCCGAGAGTGCCGGTAAAAGAGACAAATCTTTTAATAAATACGCTCCCACCAAGAGCCTCACACGGCAAAAATACTCAGGGTCTAGTGCAAGCCGGAACCAGCACAAAATGCGTGCTGAACCCGAGGCTCGGCAATATGGTGGGGGAACACGACCGGCGAGCGGTGCCGACGATCGCGAGTAACAAAGTCGCGGGAGTGCCGGTAAAAGAGACAAATCTTTTAATAAATACGCTCCCGAGAGTGCCGGTAAAAGAGACAAATCTTTTGATAAATACGCTCCCACCAAGAGCCTCACATTTGCAAGCCACAACTGAATCAAGTATAGAACAAAACACAGCAAAGTTAACACAAAGGCAAGTATAGGCGAGACAGAGCACAAGACTTATCTTGCTTTGACGGCAGGCCGAAGATGAATGACTTATAGGAAGTTGACACTGGCTTCTTCCGGGGCCGGAAGTGGGGTGACATCACGTGACTGTCTTATGACTGCATTGGCCACGGAAAAAATTCGGCCTGACAGAGCTGGCTAACTGCCGTTGAATGCTATGGTCTGACATGGTAAAGTATATGACGCCAAATACTCGTTTAGTGTTTGTTCTATCTAATGACTTCTTTGTTACAACAGTTGTGTTAATCTCATGCAGATTAGATCGTAGTTTGTAATTGTCATGATGAAAAGTCTTTTTATTGAACAATGCTTCTTTGTAGTTGTCATGTGATATGTTTGACTGCACAACACTGCGAGATATTCCCTTTGCTTTTTTAACAGTTTTTGTTTGGCTTGAAAGACTGTACATTTTCGACCTTAATCCAATAAACTCCTTGATCACACCTCCAGATAATTCATCCTTCATCTTACCTAAAACCTTCTTATTAATAGTTGAATGCAAAGGTGAATCTTTAGGGTAATCAGATGTGTCGTACCATCCCGCATGCCCTTTAGCTACTTCTAATTCCATGTCTTTATAGATATCTTCAGTAGGGATGTCGATTACAAAGGAATCTGTATCTGTGTAAAGTACTTTGGACTCAGGATACAAGGGTTTAAAGTAGTCGTAAAGAAATTCTAACATCAAAAGCTTCGACAGCTCTAAAACAGTAAACCCAATAAAAACGGGCTTATCCAATTTGACTTTCTTTTTTTTCATCATTATGCCAAAAAGCTGATCATGAAATCTTCTGAAGTCCTGATAATTAGGTTTAGAAGTTAGCTTAATTGCATCGTTCTCTCTGGTGACCAATCTAACATCTTTACGCTTGTGCGGATTCTCCATAGTCTTTCCAAAACAGCTGTTGTTCATCAACTTGAAAAAGTCTTTTTCTGAAGCATCTGTGGATTTAGTTCTGAGATCAGTGTTCTTCATTATGTATGGTTTCATGAACTGTTCTTGATCAAAAGCAATTATACGATGAACAGCTGTCAACTTCAAACCATGTCTTAAATAAAATTGTAGAAGCCTGTAATGGCAGACATAATTTTTTTTGCCTCGAAGATTAGGCACAAGTTTAGGTGGTTCTGTTTTTGCCATCTTTAGACTTTCTGCTGCTAATGGATAGTCATTATGCAGGTCATGGAGTTTCTGAGGATATTCTAAGTCAACTTCTAGAATGTATCCACACTGTTGATCTGGCGTCAAACTGCCCAACCACTTTAATGCTTTTTGAGTATTATTCGTATCTGTGTACATTTTAAAGTTGCGTAATGGAAGTGATTGCGCCATTGCCCATCCATACAGATTGTTTGCATCTAAATACATGAGATAGTTAGACCTTTTACTTGGATCATAGTCGTCCAAGTATTTGTTGTTTGCTTTACAGTAATGGTGCGACGCCATACTGATTCCTCCACGCAATCCGTTTTCAATCATCTGAAGCATTGGCAGGTCAGACAATAAATCAATTTGTACTCCAGTAAATTTTAAGAAAGCGTCCCAGCTCATCCCAGGCGCAGAAATATAATGCGCAGGATCCAAGCTGTAATGTTTCATGCAGGTCTTCCTATAATTTTCAAAGACGTCCGCCAACAAACAGGTATCCGCCATTAAATAGGAATCATGATAGTCTCCCATCGTTTTACACTCTAACTTCTGCCACGCATCTTGAGCATGCTGGTAATCAGAATCACTGATGTCCTTTCCTCTGAGACTAGAAAAGAACGCGCCTTTAGGCGGAAGTGTATCTTCGTCAAACCTTTGCCAACTGTTCATGTACTCATAAGGGTAAACGCCCTTTCTAACAAGAGTTGGGTCAAAATATTCTTCTGTTATTGGGCAGGACTTTAAGGACATAGCCAGTGACTCTAATGAACCCATCATGTGTTGCATAGAGTCGTAGAAAGACATGTTATTTAAAGTGAAACACATGTACTTTTCTGATGACTGCGCAATGCATGACACCCTGAAGTCGCTGGTTACTGCTTGCATTATAAGGTGAGAGTCGTAACCTCGCAAGTTGTGAAAGAATATAGGCAGCTTCCATGTCTTTGGTTCAAACTTTAGTTGAAGATTGCATTTACTGTGTGCTGCTCCTCTGAACTTTCCGCTGATGTGATCATGGTCTCTTACTGTTGGATTCTCAGCGTCTGGGGAGAGGCCTAAACCACAAATCCAACAGTGAGTGGCTGAGTCATACTGTTGTTGGTCTTCAGGCGTCATTATGATTTCAGATAAGTTTAGATTATTAGAACAGGCATTACGCACTTGCTGCATGCGTTTTAAGAAGTATTTTGCAGCATTTGGTCCTCTGTATAATTCTGGCTTTGAATGGACTCCATCCGACCTAACAATGATGAAGGCAAATGAGCAAATCTGATGATTACTCATTAAGACTGTTTTAGGAAGTTTCTGTAGGGTTGGTCCTTCATAAGGAACAATGAGTGATTCGAAGTCTGCATAAACAACATATGGACTAGTTTGCAACCGTTTCCAGTTCTTAAAACTAACTTTACTGCCTTCTCCGGGCGTAATTAGTTCTGTATCACAGTCAACTGGGCTAATACAATGTTTTACATGTTCGCTCGCTGCTTTAACAGATGGAATTCTTGTTAAACATTTTCTACAGAATTCTTGTTTGCTATGTTGTTTTGTAGTATGCACCAATAATCTACTCATTGTTCGTATCAATGTGTAATGCGGTAGCCCCGCTGGTGAAAACATCAGTAGTAAGTCAACATGATTTTTGTCTGGTTCGCCAATCGTTGGACTGTTCTTGGACACTTTAATCGGCTGTAGATTTGTTTCCTCATCCCATATGTATATATTAACAGTTATTGGTTTGTTTTGTTCTTCAAACTGATCAATCTGATTTACACTAACAGGAAAGGATATTCCTCTAAAGTTAAGATCATTGATGTAAGGTTCATAGTTAGACACTCTCTCTGCGTTTTTGCAGACAGGATGCAGCCTAGCAAGAACGCACCACATGAAACATTTGTTGTCTGTATTCTTTATGTTTAGAACTGCTCGTTTTGCAACTAATGATGGAGGTAGTGGAATGTAAGCCTTGCCAACAATCGGCTCATACTTAGCCTGTTTTAATCTGATCTCTAAGACTTTACCCTCTGACCAGCCAGAGCCTCTCATTTTGGCTTCTTCAGCGGCCACATCAAACTGTGTAAGCAGCTGGTCTGCCCAACCAGGTGTTAAGTCATTAGAGGAAAGAATAGTCTGCTGTTTAGTTGAGACCCAGACTTCTAGATTTTCTTCATTTATTGTTATATAATCGATTAAAACAACTAACCTTACTTTAACTGGAGGGTTTATTGTTAGTTTACTTGGAACTTGAGAAATAGCGTGTACAACGCTTTCCCGCACGTTTTTTGGATTAATAAATTCTAAATCAATCTCATTTAGTGCTCTTGACAAACGCTCTTTCTCGAGCATTGCTTCAAACAATTCATCTGAACCTTCATATATCTTATCCATGCTGAGTTTCTTTTCTAACTCAAAATATTTATTTAAATTAAAAAAAAAAAAAACTTAATCAGAATCAATATCAACGGTCTTTTTGTGCTTGGACTCGTAAACTAAAGTATAAACGCCCTTTGGTGTTGTTAATGTGAGCTGTTTAGAACAGAGTTTAATGTTTCGTTTACTTTTTTTAAACATTCCTTTTTTATCTGGTCGGTGTCTGGTTGTTGAGAAAAAGTTGCCCGTGCCTTTCTTTGAAGATCAAACTTTTGTCTTTTGTAGTCCTCAAAATCAGCCTGTAGGCGACTAAATTCTTCATCCGTGATGTTCGAGTCGACAAGTGCTTTATCAATTATCAGTTTGAAGGAACTAAGTTTAGCTGTTATTAGTTGAACCATAGCTGTGTGCTTTTGGAGTTTAGCTTTTATTTTTTTGCTGACAGCACTTACAGCCAATGAACACAGGCCAAGAGTTAAAGACACACCACCTAGAGGTATAGCTACCGGTGCACCTACGCCTGTTGCTAAGAGGCCTACACTTGTTCCTGCTGATAGAGCACTAGTGATCGATGCTCCAGTATTAACATATGTAACAGCATTAAAGACAGCAGAATACCTTCGTTTGGTTTTACTGTATTTTGAAAGGTCCTGCTCTAGTTGGGTTTGCATTTGTGTTATGTTTGTTAATCTGAAAGTTTTTATGTCTACAGCAACAGAGTTCTCTTCTTTGGGCACTTTTGGATAAGTCGTAACAGACATGCTTTTTTAAAATAAAAATAATTTAGTATTGGATATCTTTTAATCTGTTATCTTGAATATTCAGCTGCGCATCATATATTAAAAACAAATGTACATTAAGTGGTTTATCACTCTCTTTTTCTTTATCAATTTGAATGTTTATTACGTCTTTAACTGTTCTCCCACTCCCATGCAACTGATTATCCTCTGTTGACCTTAGGTCAATCCATAAACCGTATTTCGTTGTTAAATATTCATCAAGTCTAACACTGTGAAGGTGTAGATCTTTAGACACAAGGTCTACTGTTGGACTTCTAGACCTCCCACCTCCAAACAATTTTCTTATTTCATCAAAATGATGATAAGGTTTAAGCCCGCTACCGTAGACTTGGTTAGGACTACCCTCAATTGAACATTGTACTTTCGTTATTTTAGGATTGATAAACTTTTCACTTTGTCTTTGGTATGGTTCTTTATCATCTTCACACAGCAATAAAATACCTTTAAGTGATCGTGCTGCGGCGCTAAAACTAAAATTCCATATAGTGTCTGCTCTGCTTTTAGGATATTTTGAATGATGAATCACTCTTTCGTAATATATTGCTAATTTTGACTGATATTGTTGCTCAATCAGCCTTGCTAAGTTAGGGTTGCTAACAATGTCAAACTCTAACGAGATGTCGAAAATGCTGTACTTTGCGTCAGTGTCTGTAGATTTAATGACACGTTTGTATTCATTAAAAGTTAGTTCATATGACAATCTGTCTTTTAATGCTCCTTGAAAGTATGGCGCATGCGCTTTTAACAACTCAAAATCTAAGGGTATGGAAAAGCGATTTCCATAAGCAAAACTTACAGCTTCACACTTGTTGCCGGCTTTAGCGTCTTCGGCGTCTATTCTGTGTTTTAGTGCTTCGTTATTTTCGATTCCTTGAAACGCAAGATCGGCCCTTTCATTATCGGTTAGCCATAGATCATAATAGATTAGAAATATGTCTGCATTGTGTAAAGAAAATATTTCTTGCCCCTCAAGTTTTATAGAAATTTTCTTAACGATTGCCCGTCCCAGATTCTGAACTACTGTCCTATTTACGTCTGTTGCTGAATCAAGTTCTATTTTGAAAGTAAGCCGTGCAGATCCCGGCACAATCACTTCATCTGCTCCTAGGTCTGGAAATTTAACAGTAAGAATTTGATCTGAATCAATAGTAGATGGATTATTTGGAACAATAATATTCTGTTTATTTCCCTTCACGCCAAAGGGCTCTTTCAGTCTTCTATGCGGGTCAAGAATCGAGCCATATGCTTGTGACATTTTTTTATAAAACAAAATAAAAAGTTAATTATTTAAAAACATGGCAGGCATTGAAGGTGAAGAAGATTATGATGTTTTTGATCCTGGAGACGACATGAGTGAAATGACTCCTTTGACACAACCATCGCGCTCAGTGCAGCGTGAATTAACAGAAGAAAGGGCCGAAGCATTTTACAAAAGTTTAGGCCTAGAACCTCCCGAATTTATAGACCCTGATTTTGAATTAAAAGATGGCCATTTGTCTGTGAGAAACGACCAAGGGCAACTTGTTCAGCTTACAACTAAACCAGACCCATTAAAGTTTTTAGCTAAGAGTACAATTAGACAAAGACTCAGTGTGCGCGATCAAAATCGCCTTGGCATTACTAAACCAAAATTAGATAGGGAAGCAGTTGCTAAACTTCAAAACACACTACAAAAACTCCCAACAGAAAACCAAATTCAAAACATACCCCTTAAAGATTTAAGCCCAACAGCAGACAAAATAATAGAAGCAGAAACCAGTTTTTCAGAAGAAACAGTATTAAAAACTATGCACGATCCGCCGCTACCTATGAGAGAAATAACGGCCCTTGATCATGCTTTGAGAAGCATCAGAGGCGAATTAACAAACAATTTAGCAAAACTGGGTGAACTAGATGAGCATATAAAAAGAGAAAAAGAAAAACTAGTTGAGGCTGATGACCACAACTTAGGACCTGGTGTTAAAGAAAGAATAACACAAAGACTAAAAGATCTTGAACAAGAGAAATCAGCAAGACTAGAAGTGTTGTCTACTAACCGAGAACAATTACGAACTCAAGTGAGCAGAATAAGAGAAACTATCCAAAGAATTTTATATGAAGACACAACGTTAGCAGAACGAATAAGAACACTGTTTAGAGAGCAAGGTGTCACATTAGCAAGTGTTATAACAGCCTTAGGATTTGCAATAAGTACACTGGTGTTGGCTATTACAGGCGGCGGTGGGCAAGGGTTAGTGCCTCCGCCACCATCACCACCATCAGATAAATCATGGGTAAAAAAACAACTTGATCATCTTGCAAGTTTATTAAAAAAATTAGCCAGTAAGGCAATAGATTCTTTGCCTGGTATAATAGGAGGGATCGTTAGCTGGCTTTTGTCTGCCGCAAGTAAAGTAGTTGGCTTTATGGCTGAGCACTTATGGGCATTAGTTGTCTTAATAGTTGGGTTACTTTATAGTAAGATAAAGACCAAGTAATCCTAGGGCAGTTAATCCAATAACAAGTGCCGTCTTTTCATATTCATGGTCATCACGAACAAAGTCCGCGTCTTCAATGGCCTTTGGGCTTTGGGCCTTGGGGATTGGATGGGGTTTTGAGGGGGCCACGGGGATTGGGACTTCTTTTTTTATTGCTATTGCTGGCTTAGAATTTATGTCGTTTTTTCCGACCTTCTCTTCATTGCCAGCCACAAGGATTTCATTATTATAGTTTATTATTGTTCCTATCTGAAGTCTGAGGTCAGAAGGCAGCATGTATAAACCAGTGCCGACAGCAAAGTCTACTTTCGATCTTGCGTATTGCAAAACATTTTGGTACCTTTTAATACTTGAAGGCAAATCAATTGCAGAATTAATAGAATCCTCTAAATTTGCCAAGTACTGTTTTTGGGTGTCAAAGCCAGTAGAAGGATCAATTATGTTTGATCTTGTTTGTGCTTGCGAACCTAGCAAACACCAAACATAAGTACGAATAGAGTCGTTTATTCGTTCTATTCCCGCTCTAGTTAGACCATTAGAAGTATCCAAAATAAATGTTGTCCATGCTGTTTTATGCTCTTGCTCTATGGACCCGAGGTGAACAGTTGTGCCTGAAGAGAAAGATGTGTAAGGAGGATTCCAATCATAGTTATACTTTCTGTGCACGCCCCAAAAATAAAGGGTGCCTAAACCATGATTAAGATCCAACTTTTGTCTAAAGTCTGTCTTTGGGTCAATATCAAATTCGTTACAGATCCTTTCAAAAGCCTTGTAATCTATTCTGTTGCTGAATGGATTAAACGTTTTGTCATTTGGTAATGGCGCTTGCAGTTCAGATAAAATACGTCTGAAGGTGTAATAAAAATGAAATCTATACACTGACCTCACCAAAGGATCAGGATGATTTAAATGATCAGCATACGACACTCCACACCCAGTTGATGCACAAAACACAGCAAAGTTTAACTGGTTCTGATAAAACTGCATCGGATGACTGAACCACACTTTCGGGATGTAGTCTTTTTTAATAGGAGGGTTAAGATATCTGTTTAATGGAGTACTAACCTTTACTTGAAAGGCGTCAGACTGAGTCACAGAAATGTCAAGGGTGTCAGTTGTTATATTTTTAAGATTGTAGTGCGGCCCAACAGAATATTTTGCATTAGTATATTTGAATGCACTCATTTTTAAATTTGTTTTAAAAATGTTTGTAACAATAACAACTCAAGACAGTCCTTCGTTTTTAGAATATGCTATTGATAATAACTGCGGAACCCAAAGGGTCGCACTCCATGAAATTTTTTACAAAGTCGTATGGTTTAATATAACTGAATCCAAGGAGAATAATAAGATTAAAAAATTTGATAATAGAGGAAACTTAGTTAGCCAGTTAACCATACCTGATGGTTATTACGGGTTTTGCTCGCTGAAAGAAGCAATGAGTAACTTCGACATTACTCTCAGACTTAACAATGCAAATTTGAAAATAATGTTGACATTCAAACCTGAAGAAGAAGTAGACCATTACCTTTTTGATGTAGAGCTAGCTAAAATGTTAGGCTTTGCAACTGACAATCATAGTTTTATAGTTACATCAGACGAAACTACTTATGAGGGAGAATATCCGCTCGATCTTGCATTACATTCATTACTCTATGTTCATTTGGACGAGCTGAGCACTGATGAAAACTTATATGATGGAAGGCCCTCAACTGTTTTAAGAGCTCTTCCATCAGGGAAAGCTGCATATTGCGATTATGAAATTATACAATTCCCTAATTTACAGTTTAAAAGATTAGCTTGTGGGAGGGTCAGATCATTTAATATAAAGATCACAGATAAAACAGGGAAAGTCGTGAAATGTGATAACCTGCACATTGTTTTAGAAATAAAATAATAAGGTGTACTAAAAAATAATGTCTCGTGGGCCAGAAGAATCAGGAGTTACATTAGCGCCTGAGAGGTGTGTAACTTTAGAATTAAAAGACCTTGCAGACGTTGAGGACTTTGAACAAAACGGTGAGATAGGCACTTTGTATGGTTTTGAGTACACTAAAGATGGTTATTATAAGCGCAAAGAGGTTGACGACAACAAAAGGTTTCCTAAACTAGAACAACTACGCAATCTAGAAGCAAATAATACAGGTCAGTATGAATATAAAATAGTTCGAAAAACTGACAGCAAATGGCACTTAGAACCATATTTAGAATGGGACATAAAATTTGAATTCTTAAGCCCATTTACATTTTTTGACCGTCAAAAAAGTTTCAGAAAAGCATTGAACTCTGGCCCTTTACATGTAAGTCTTATGCCAGAGGACAACAGTCGGAAAGAGATCGAAATAAAGCCGTTTGGGGACAAACAGTACATCCTCCACAGAAGAGAATCGGTTTTAAAGAAAGCTTCTACAAAATTACAGTTCATTCCACGCACAAAATTAGGAGACACGTTCACAATGATATTTAAAATTTCTGTCTTAAAAGATGAGGCGAGAAATGGAGCTCTGGGCGTCAGTGACAATCTTATGAAAGGAATTCTTATTAGCTGGCAAAACTTAGACGTTGACAAACTTAAAGTTACTGTCGTTGTTCTTTACAATGGCGAGGATATTAAGGTCATAACAACAAGCAACAAAATTGATATTAGTCTAAATAGAAACGATCTTACAGAACTAAACTGGATTAATCTTACACATTTGGACCTTATAGGTTTTTATTATACTAAACAAGTTTTGACAGAGAGTATGATAAAAACAATAACTGGATTAGATTAAATTCTGTTTTAAAACTATGGAGCAGACGACCTTGTTGTCAATGCCGATGTTAAACTTTATGACAAAAACCCCTCATTGTTCATTGATCTGTGGACAGACTGGTTGTGGAAAAACAATATTTGTCCTCGACCTATTACAAACAGTTTATAGTTATAATTTTGATCATATTGTAATTTTCTGTTCAACATTAAAGTGGAACAAAGCATATCACGACAGAAGGTTTATATGGACAGATGATGAAATCTATTTAGTTGATCCTAGCAATAAACTGAGTGAGTGTTTAGAACACTTTTATAGACAGTTTGAGGGAACGCAGACACTATTTATTATAGATGACTGTTCGGCAGAAAGAGACATAGTTAGAAAAAGAAATACTTTATCAAAACTAGCTTTTAGCGGGAGACATGCTGGGATAAGTGTGTGGATTTTATGTCAGAAATATAACTCAGTTTTAAAAGACTTTAGAGAACAGTTAAAGACAGTGGTTTTATTCCACATGAAAGATAGAGACGCATTTGATGAATGTATGAAAGAAAATGATGTTATTGAAAACGATCAAGAAAAACGAAGGATTAAGCAAAAACTTAAGTCTCAAAAGTTTTCTAAATTAGTGTTAAAAACAGATAATCCTACACTTTATGTATGTTTGTAAAGTGTTTACTATTAGAGAACTATAAAATAGGCACTCTGGGTAAGCCGGCGGAGTAACAGCGAAACCGGCTTCAGCCGGTTGGAGCTGGGCGGAGCTGGGTGAGCCAGAGTGCCTATTTTATAGTTCTCTAGGGGACTGTGGGGCAGCAGGTGGGATAGGAGGGGTTTCAGGGGAGGTTCCCTGACTCCCTTTGGCAGTGGGCCATGGGGCAATGTGCCACTCTAGATGTGTGGTCACTGCTGGAGGTGGCTCAGAGCGACTCTCAGGATCCATCTTTCCAAGAGGCTCCACAACAGAGGGGAGAAACTGACAAATTTCATGCCTGTTCACCTTCACCATAGTGCCAACACCATCCAGTGGGGCAATGGTGAATGGCCCACCTCCGGGTCCAGGCACCTGAACCACAAAGAAGATACGCTCCCCCAGATATCCTGGATCTTATTCCGCCCTGGCCTATGTTTTCTGGTCAGGACAAGATCTCCCGGTTGGAGATCTGGGGTGGGATTGCCCTGGTCTTGCCTGGCCTTCCTCTTGGAAGCATGGATGTGGAGTTGCTCCCCTGCTTTTCTGTGAGCCACTCTCAGACGCTCCACATGTCCCTCCAACCACTGGGTTGGCATGACTGCCTTCCACTCCTCTTCTTTCTCTCCCAGAAAGATATCAATGGGGAGCCGGGGTTTCCTCCCAAACATGAGGTAGAATGGGGACACCCCTGTGGCACTGTGTGGTGTACAGTTGTACATCCACGTTATCTCTGCCAAATGCTGCGGTCAGCGACGCTTTTGCTCTTCAGGGAGAGTCCTGAGCAAGTTGTGCATGGTACGGTTATACCGTTCACACTGGCCATTTCCTGCAGGGTTGTATGAGGTGGTGCGGGACTTTGTTATCCCGTAATGGCGGCATAATGCATGAATTATGGCTGACTCAAAACAACGCCCCTTATCAGAGTGAATCCGCTGTGGGATACCATAATGCTGGAACCAGTTCTGGATCAGAGCTTTGGCTACAACAGCAGATGTCTGATCCCATGTTGGGATGGCCACTGTGTATTTGGTGAAAATGTCTGTGATGACTAGAACATTTTCTGTGCCATCACTGGCGGGCTCCAGTACAGTGAAGTCAACTGCTATGACCTCAAGGGGTTTGGTAGCCAGCAGATGACCCATAGGAGTGTGGGCCACTTTGTTCTGCACCTTAGCTGTCTGACAGCGCCGGCAACGCCTGCACCATTCATCCACATCTAGATGCATGTTGGGCCAAAACACTCGCTGTCGGAGAAGGCCGAGAGTCCTTTCTGGCCCTTGATGACCGCAGTCCTGGTGTGCCATGTGGAGGAGATGGGCACGAAGGCCTTCAGGGGCAACAAGCTGTGACACCTGTCCCTCTGTCACATCCTCCACCGCTCTGTAAAGCACCTTCTCTTTGAGATGCAGCCGGTCAAAATGCCGCAGAAGGGCTTTCTGGTCAGCATCCATGGTCCGAATTTGTTTCCCAGGAGGACGACAATGGGACTCCACAAATGGGATGAGAGAGGCTATGCTTCTGTCTTTCCGCTGTGCTTCCTGTATCTCAGAAAGCGATAATGAAGGGAACTGCATAGCTGGGGGTGGCTCAGGAAGAGAGACAGAGGGGAGGTCAGCTTTCGCTTGGATTGCCTCCAATGGTTCCACCGTTGTGCGATGAACGATTTCATGCACTGTTCCGACCATGTGTGTCCCACTACACGAGACTGCACTCACCTCTTCCTCGCCAGGATCCTCTGGCCCAGACACAGGGTTTCGAGATAATGCATCAGCATTCTTGTTCTCTCTCCCTGATCGATACTTCACGGTGAAGTCAATACATGCCAAGTCAGCTGCCCATCTTTGCTCTACTGCCCCTAATTTGGCTGTCTGGATGTGACTAAGGGGGTTGTTATCAGTCAGAACTACAGTGTGGGTGCCCAGAAGGTAGGGTCGAAACTTTTCGCACATGGCCCATTTAAGTGCCAAGAGCTCCAGCTTCATGCTACTGTAGTTGAGCATATTTCTCTCTGATGGACGGAGAGACCGACTGGCATATGCGACAACCCGCTGCTCTCCTCCCTGGTGTTGTGAGAGCACAGCCCCCAAGCCGTCCAAGGAAGCATCTGTTTCCAGGATAAAAGGCAGTTTGAAATCTGCGTACCCTAGTACGGGTGCAGAGGTCAACGCTTTTTTTAGATCCTCAAATGCCTTTTGACACTGAGGATTCCATGCCTTCACAATAGATACCAGCTGGCTCTTCTCTTGCTGGTATGTCAGAAAGACCAGTTGGTTAAGTGGCTTGGCTAGACTGGCAAAACCCTTCACAAAGCGCCTGTAGTAGCTGGCAAACCCAAGGAAAGATCTCAGCTCTCGCAGAGATTGCAGTCTTGGCCAGTCTGCCACAGCTTTGATCTTCGAGTCTGAGGTTGCGATTCCCTCAGACGAGACCGTGTATCCCAAATACTCCACTTGCCGTTGTGCAATATGACATTTCTGGGGGTTGAGCTTCAGCCCGACCTCACGCAAACGCTGAAATACAATTTTCAGGCGCTCCAGATGTTCCTCGAAAGTCTGGCTGTAGACCAGCAGATCATCCAGATACAGCAGGAAGATTTGGAATGCCAGATCATTCATTGTGCTTTGCATCAGCCTCTGGAAAGTGGCTGGGGCGGTGGACAAACCCATTGGCATTGTCAGGTATTCGAACAATCCGAATGGGGTGATGAAGGCTGTTTTGTGCCGGTCTTCCTCTGCCATGGCAACCTGATGGTAGCCACTTGCCAAATCCAGAGTGGAAAACAACTTAGCCCCTCCAAGTGCATCCAGTGAATCATCTATCCTTGGGAGGGGATAGGCATCTGGTATGGCCTTCTCATTTAGGCGACGGCAATCGACGCAGAGGCGGATAGAGTTGTCCTTCTTTTGGACAACTACTACCGGAGATGCATAAGCACTGGAGCTTTTCTGGACAATCCTTCTGTCCATAAGAGTTTGGATATGCTCCTTCACCTCCTGGTACTGCGTCGGTGGGATCCTCCGAAAGGTTGAGGCCACAGGGACATCATCTTTAAGGCGGATCTTGTGTGTGACCCTGTCTGTGTACCCCAGGTCACAGTCATCGCGGAAAAAACAGGTCCGCATTGGCTTTCAGCAACTCCTCTAGCTGCTGCCTTTGGCTGTCAGTGCAGTCTATACCCTCAAGGTTAACGGGGCACTCTCCGCCTTGTACCTCACTGTCAGTCTCAGTGGAGTTAACCGAGACATGGATCTGATTGCAGCTAACTTCCACTGACACTTTACCTGGGTGCAGCTCCTGTTTGAATAGCTGCACTGTGCCAACTCTTGTCCCTGGTCTCAAGACAACGCCTTCGTCATTGACATTAATGACCTGAACAAAAAAACAATTGCCTTTGACCTTGCTTACCGTGGGTGGGACAAGCAAACCTTTGTGACTGAAGTCCGGAAGCGGCTCAGTCAACACTTCCTGATCCTGCAGTGTTCTATTTACTGCCCCAGTTGCTCTGACGCTGGCCACTGCCCGAGGCGGGATATACACAGACTCCCTTCATGCCACCCGTGCAAAACCCTGCACCACTGGGGTACTGACATCTGGCATTACCTCCCGCAACACATTCATCCCTAGGATGACAGGAACATCCAATGCAGATGTAGAGGACCTCACCAGAATGCCCTTGCCCCTTACCATGGTGCCCCAGATTTCCACGTCGGCTTCGAAATATCCTACGTCCAAGCCATTAGCTGCAGTGACTCGCAGCCAACCAGCCACTGGTTGTAGGGGAGAGCACCCAAAGAGTTCTTTGAATGTGCCTTCCCCCATCATGGTGACCTGTGACCCAGTGTCCACAAGGGCATCAACTTCCTTGTTGTTAACCAATACCTTGGCATACGGACATCTCCCTAGGATTTTATTGAGTGAGCCAGAAGGTTGCCCCTCAGCAGTGCGACTCGTCACTACTGAGGAATGTCGTTTCCCTGCCTCGGCAGATCTGGGCAGTTGCGACGAATATGGCCTGGCCTGTCGCACCCCAGGCATATTGGCCTTCCATCTCTGGCAAATGGCAGTTTCCGTTTGCCTGCCACTTCCCCTGATTGTGGCTTTGGGCGCTTCTCTGCACAGAGCTGCTCTTCCATCTGTCTCATCCTGCCCTCCATTTTTTTCTAATTTTGCTACAATGGCCTCCATGGCTTGGATCTGCTTGACAGATGCCTCCGCCTGAGCCGAGACAGCTTCAGTGGCACCCTCTTTCTCCTCATCTTCCATCCATCTTAGAGCCTCATCTCTAAGCTCTAAGAAGGAGGAATTTGAGAGTTTGTGTGTCTGCTCTCTCAGACGCCTTCTCAGCTGACCATTGCAGAGACCAGCCACAAAATGGTCTCGCAGAATTTTCTGATCCAGCGGCTGCTGCGTTGCATCCTCTTTCCGCTGCCTCTTTGTCACATCTGTAAAGGCTTTATTCAGCCTGTGGGAATACTCCCTAACCCCTTCATACCCCCTCTGTGAGATGGAGTAAAAAGTCCCCAGCAGCTGACTGACAGACCGTTGCTCCCCCCACACCTTATATAGAATTTTGAAAAGCTTATCGGGGTCACTTGTGTCATCCGTGGGGTGACACAACAGTTCACTCTTGACACATTCTGTCAAGTGGCTATAAATGACATCTACTTTTTCACCTTGATCCGTTTCTTGGATACCCCTACTTGACCAAATATTTTAACATCCTTCTCAAACTCTTCCACTGTTGGGTGACCTGTCCCTGAAAACGCCTTGATTGACTTTTCCCTTGGAGCTATAATTACCCTCTGAGCATTATTTTTCAAAGCTGCTAATTCTTCGGCAATACTGTCCAAAGTCACCTCAGCCATCTTTCAATAATCTTTTGAAGAAGAATAAATATATACTAAAAGGTTACGCTAGAAAAGATAAGAACACACACAAAAAAGGGAAAGTGAAATCCTAGAGATATCATTACGCATTACAAAGAAAGGCTTGACAGAAAAAAATTCCCACACTAACAGATACTTATGCTCATACTCTAACATCAATCTTTCAACTTCTAAATTATGCACAATAACATCCAGTCCATGTCAGTCCACATTAAAGCTCAGCTGACCAACATGGGTCATATCAGGGTGGTCCTTCCATCAAAAAAAACAAACATATCAATTCACAATAATCAGATACATCATTCAATCACTGTGCCACGACAGTTTCCCATCATGCTGAAATCAACTACAGGGTCAGCTCCTTCGCAAAACAATGATCTGGCCTGCCATCTCCACCGCACCATAGGCATAAATTCAAAATTTCAATGAAAAAATGAAAACCTTCCTTGCTGTGACTTCACATCCAAGGGCCTGATCCCGCGTCCTGAGGTTGGCACTTGTTCATCCTGCTTGCAGCGCCATTTTGTAAGCAGTCAAGGGCAGAGGGGGGAGAGTCATCCATCCATCACCCAAGACCGTGTTGATGTTTGACTTTTTGTTTATTTCAGTTTCTCAGTCAATCAAAACCAAACCAACCAACCAACCAACCAACCAACCAACCTGAAAATTAGCAGGAAAATCATATTTAGAAAATTGGCAACAAAATGGGAAATTTCCAAAGCATGAATGAAAGGAGACATACATTTGTAACTATGAGTGCACAATTTGCATGATAACAGTATAGCACCTGAAAAGAAGTAATGGATTGATTTATGTTCAATGCACAAAAGTTCCTCTGCAAATAAGCACATCAAGAAGAAAATTGTGACACAGACCACCCTAAAAGTCTCAGGCCATGTTATGCTGCAACATCCACAGGACTATATTGGTAATTTGATGAGAAGAAATTGACATAAAAATCTTTAGAGCACACAACCATGGGTGAATCTGCAAAACAATCAATTCAACATAACAATGGAAGAAAAGCAAAATAAAATAACACTAAAATACTGTGAACAATCTGGCATCTGTTCTGTTACAGTAAGGGTTGTACTGCATGATAGCAGCATGGATCCTTGTGTCTATTAAGACAACAGAACAGGAAAACAGCAATTATATCAACAGGACATGGACTAGATTATTACTCCTCAGATTCAGTTAGTCTATCATAATATCAACAAATTACATTTATTCATAATAATACATACACAACATCATTCAATCAATGGCTCTGACAAAAGAAAAACATATCATCTTCATTCAATACCATTGATTGCATACACATTGGCTTGTGGTAACAATAACCATTGTGACCACCAGCTTTACAAAAAAATCCATGGTACCAAAGGTACAATGAATTGCACAGAGGTGCGTTGAAAAATGTCAAAACAAAACAAAAAAGTTACAACAGAATATCAACATGGGAAAAACATTATCTACCTCAGGACAGGGTGTTGAGACACACCCATTCATCTGTCCCGGCCACCTCTCTGGTGTGGAACAGGCGTCCTCTGAAAAGGGCAACATGTGTGTCCCTAAATCATAACACCAAGACTCACATGATCTTCAAAAAAATAATAAGTGCCTGGCATCAACATAGCCAGCAAGAATACAGCAAAGGGAAGCAACTCATACGTTTCAATGGTTTACTCTTCAAAAGGGGTTACTTCCCTTTACCCATCTTCGTTCGCCCATCTTCGTAATACTAGGCCCGAGTGTTGCCGAGAAATGGAACACAATTAAAAACGAAGTTTCTGACACATCTAAAATGAAAATTAAATAGATCAGCATTGATTTTCATGAATTGCTTTTAACAGCAGTGTAACTACAAGCAATGAGCATAATTTGGATAATCCATTCCAACTTCCATCACATCAGGTACTGATTCCATGAAAAAAATAAAATGCACACAAACCCAAAGAGAGAGACAGAGACAGAGAGAGAGAGAGAGAGAGAGAGAGAGAGAGAGAGAGAGAGAAGAGAGAGAGAGAGACTGTCCAAGACCTCTTGAAAGAAAAATACAACCAGTTCTCATCCCAAGTGAAAACTCTTCGTCTTGTAAACATCTCCATTAAGTGGCTCTTAACATTTTCTTTAAAACACTTAAACAAGTCAACAACAACAAAAATATTTATCTATAACAACCAGATTCCCAATGAACTTGATCCCCGTAAACTTGTTTTGACATACCTCAAAAGATAATCACCTTTGCCTTGGTGCTGTGGCTAACCAGCATGAAACCGCTCTTCCTTTCCCAAACGAACAGGCAAAACCTCTGCTAGCTGTGACCAGCAGTGGGGAAGAGATGGCATTTTGGCGGGAGACTGGTATTATTGCCTCCTGTTTACACCAACAGCTAGTACGCAGCAGAATATAGGCCCTGAGCTTCAGTAAATAACAGTATTAATTAATGCTTTGTCATTACCATGAATAAATATCCATTAATTCTGGTAATTTGTGCACATTCCTAAACAGAGATTATGCCAAGTAGACTGATCATATCCACAACCCAACTATTGTATTCCTACTCGTCCACTGGCATTCTAAAGATAATTCTGGAACCAAGCTAATTTGGCACCAAGGCGGATAACTCTTCTGACAAAAGATCGGAATTCACTGAAATCCCTATGCACTTGCACTACCCTTATCAGCTCAACTACATACAAAAGAATAAAAATAGCAACAATAAAACGAAACATGCTCTTCAAGAGCATGAATATTAAACGTTTGCAGAAGTAAACTTCTGTCCAGCTACAAATCTCCCCTGCTGACAGTTATGGTCTCCATAACTTTGCATATAGTATGGCATGCCGTTTGCACACAAAATTACACAAAAAAATCCTTGGCGACAATATAACCCTCAACAGGTAAATTGTCAAGCAAAAAATTACAACCAACAGTGTGACAGCACTTAAACCGACAAGGTAGATTCTGTTAGAATCCAAAACAAAAAAGAACGTATCAGCACACATAACAAAATCAAACATGCCAAATGGTTCATCAAAAGATCAATATAGTACAACAAAAAACAAATCGCAGTCATACAGACCAAGAGAACAGAGGGACAGCAGTTTACAAAACCAATCGGGCCTGGGCTTACAACACCAAAACACCTCCCTGGGACTTAAAAGTGCCAATATCGCGCTTTTCTGTCGCCTCCTAAACTGAGCATTGCATTCAGTAGGACATCGATTTCACCTTTTCCCAACAAGAGTCCATGTTTCACTTGTAGCCCTCAAGTCTGCCATTTTTTAGATCTTCCTTTTTAAAGTAAATCTTGAAAATGCATCTTTCCCAATAAAGCATTCAGGGGCAGCATGGCCATTTATTGCCTATACTGTCTTGAACTCAACATCTGTCAATCTTCATTCTTACATACCGGGGTGCAAGACAACTTCTTTTTTTTTTTTTTTTAAAAGGTAGTGCTTCATACCCCATTAAATGCCCACATTGAATACACATATGCTACCAACATTTCTTCACAATACCTTCAAAAACAAAATTCAATGTTCAACAAACATCTGCATCAATACATGCAAATGAACTGCCTTCAGCCAAGTTGAAAGCATTATCAAGCAACCCAACAAATAAAACAACCTTTCCCAACAAAAAAGTGTCCACCTGGCTGAATACATTCACATGCCCATGACAAAAAAGAACCAAAAAAGAACCAAAAGATTCCAAAAGATGGAGGAGGTGCATGACTATCCTAACATACTATCCACACACCAAACATTCTTACTTCCACTTCCAGCGTGGGGGAACCCCCTTGTTGGAGCGGGCAGATCTGCGGACAGTCGTGCCGCTCCTGTCTGTCAGTGGCTGCTGATCAGGGGACTGTGGGGCAGCAGGTGGGATAGGAGGGGTTTCAGGGGAGGTTCCCTGACTCCCTTTGGCAGTGGGCCATGGGGCAATGTGCCACTCTAGATGTGTGGTCACTGCTGGAGGTGGCTCAGAGCGACTCTCAGGATCCATCTTTCCAAGAGGCTCCACAACAGAGGGGAGAAACTGACAAATTTCATGCCTGTTCACCTTCACCATAGTGCCAACACCATCCAGTGGGGCAATGGTGAATGGCCCACCTCCGGGTCCAGGCACCTGAACCACAAAGAAGATACGCTCCCCCCAGATATCCTGGATCTTATTCCGCCCTGGCCTATGTTTTCTGGTCAGGACAAGATCTCCCGGTTGGAGATCTGGGGTGGGATTGCCCTGGTCTTGCCTGGCCTTCCTCTTGGAAGCATGGATGTGGAGTTGCTCCCCTGCTTTTCTGTGAGCCACTCTCAGACGCTCCACATGTCCCTCCAACCACTGGGTTGGCATGGCTGCCTTCCACTCCTCTTCTTTCTCTCCCAGAAAGATATCAATGGGGAGCCGGGGTTTCCTCCCAAACATGAGGTAGAATGGGGACACCCCTGTGGCACTGTGTGGTGTACAGTTGTACATCCACGTTATCTCTGCCAAATGCTGCGGTCAGCGACGCTTTTGCTCTTCAGGGAGAGTCCTGAGCAAGTTGTGCATGGTACGGTTATACCGTTCACACTGGCCATTTCCTGCAGGGTTGTATGAGGTGGTGCGGGACTTTGTTATCCCGTAATGGCGGCATAATGCATGAATTATGGCTGACTCAAAACAACGCCCCTTATCAGAGTGAATCCGCTGTGGGATACCATAATGCTGGAACCAGTTCTGGATCAGAGCTTTGGCTACAACAGCAGATGTCTGATCCCATGTTGGGATGGCCACTGTGTATTTGGTGAAAATGTCTGTGATGACTAGAACATTTTCTGTGCCATCACTGGCGGGCTCCAGTACAGTGAAGTCAACTGCTATGACCTCAAGGGGTTTGGTAGCCAGCAGATGACCCTAGGAGTGTGGGCCACTTTGTTCTGCACCTTGGCTGTCTGACAGCGCCGGCAACGCCTGCACCATTCATCCACATCTAGATGCATGTTGGGCCAAAACACTCGCTGTCGGAGAAGGCCGAGAGTCCTTTCTGGCCCTTGATGACCGCAGTCCTGGTGTGCCATGTGGAGGAGATGGGCACGAAGGCCTTCAGGGGCAACAAGCTGTGACACCTGTCCCTCTGTCACATCCTCCACCGCTCTGTAAAGCACCTTCTCTTTGAGATGCAGCCGGTCAAAATGCCGCAGAAGGGCTTTCTGGTCAGCATCCATGGTCCGAATTTGTTTCCCAGGAGGACGACAATGGGACTCCACAAATGGGATGAGAGAGGCTATGCTTCTGTCTTTCCGCTGTGCTTCCTGTATCTCAGAAAGCGATAATGAAGGGAACTGCATAGCTGGGGGTGGCTCAGGAAGAGAGACAGAGGGGAGGTCAGCTTTCGCTTGGATTGCCTCCAATGGTTCCACCGTTGTGCGATGAACGATTTCATGCACTGTTCCGACCATGTGTGTCCCACTACACGAGACTGCACTCACCTCTTCCTCGCCAGGATCCTCTGGCCCAGACACAGGGTTTCGAGATAATGCATCAGCATTCTTGTTCTCTCTCCCTGATCGATACTTCACGGTGAAGTCAAAACATGCCAAGTCAGCTGCCCATCTTTGCTCTACTGCCCCTAATTTGGCTGTCTGGATGTGACTAAGGGGGTTGTTATCAGTCAGAACTACAGTGTGGGTGCCCAGAAGGTAGGGTCGAAACTTTTCGCACATGGCCCATTTAAGTGCCAAGAGCTCCAGCTTCATGCTACTGTAGTTGAGCATATTTCTCTCTGATGGACGGAGAGACCGACTGGCATATGCGACAACCCGCTGCTCTCCTCCCTGGTGTTGTGAGAGCACAGCCCCCAAGCCGTCCAAGGAAGCATCTGTTTCCAGGACAAAAGGCAGTTTGAAATCTGCGTACCCTAGTACGGGTGCAGAGGTCAACGCTTTTTTTAGATCCTCAAATGCCTTTTGACACTGAGGATTCCATGCCTTCACAATAGATACCAGCTGGCTCTTCTCTTGCTGGTATGTCAGAAAGACCAGTTGGTTAAGTGGCTTGGCTAGACTGGCAAAACCCTTCACAAAGCGCCTGTAGTAGCTGGCAAACCCAAGGAAAGATCTCAGCTCTCGCAGAGATTGCAGTCTTGGCCAGTCTGCCACAGCTTTGATCTTCGAGTCTGAGGTTGCGATTCCCTCAGACGAGACCGTGTATCCCAAATACTCCACTTGCCGTTGTGCAATATGACATTTCTGGGGGTTGAGCTTCAGCCCGACCTCACGCAAACGCTGAAATACAATTTTCAGGCGCTCCAGATGTTCCTCGAAAGTCTGGCTGTAGACCAGCAGATCATCCAGATACAGCAGGAAGATTTGGAATGCCAGATCATTCATTGTGCTTTGCATCAGCCTCTGGAAAGTGGCTGGGGCGGTGGACAAACCCATTGGCATTGTCAGGTATTCGAACAATCCGAATGGGGTGATGAAGGCTGTTTTGTGCCGGTCTTCCTCTGCCATGGCAACCTGATGGTAGCCACTTGCCAAATCCAGAGTGGAAAACAACTTAGCCCCTCCAAGTGCATCCAGTGAATCATCTATCCTTGGGAGGGGATAGGCATCTGGTATGGCCTTCTCATTTAGGCGACGGCAATCGACGCAGAGGCGGATAGAGTTGTCCTTCTTTTGGACAACTACTACCGGAGATGCATAAGCACTGGAGCTTTTCTGGACAATCCTTCTGTCCATAAGAGTTTGGATATGCTCCTTCACCTCCTGGTACTGCGTCGGTGGGATCCTCCGAAAGGTTGAGGCCACAGGGACATCATCTTTAAGGCGGATCTTGTGTGTGACCCTGTCTGTGTACCCCAGGTCACAGTCATCGCGGAAAAACAGGTCCGCATTGGCTTTCAGCAACTCCTCTAGCTGCTGCCTTTGGCTGTCAGTGCAGTCTATACCCTCAAGGTTAACGGGGCACTCTCCGCCTTGTACCTCACTGTCAGTCTCAGTGGAGTTAACCGAGACATGGATCTAATTGCAGCTAACTTCCACTGACACTTTACCTGGGTGCAGCTCCTGTTTGAATAGCTGCACTGTGCCAACTCTTGTCCCTGGTCTCAAGACAACGCCTTCGTCATTGACATTAATGACCTGAACAAAAAACCAACCTTTCCCAACAAAAAAGTGTCCACCTGGCTGAATACATTCACATGCCCATGACAAAAAAGAACCAAAAAAGAACCAAAAGATTCCAAAAGATGGAGGAGGTGCATGACTATCCTAACATACTATCCACACACCAAACATTCTTACTTCCACTTCCAGCGTGGGGGAACCCCCTTGTTGGAGCGGGCAGATCTGCGGACAGTCGTGCCGCTCCTGTCTGTCAGTGGCTGCTGATCAGGGGACTGTGGGGCAGCAGGTGGGATAGGAGGGGTTTCAGGGGAGGTTCCCTGACTCCCTTTGGCAGTGGGCCATGGGGCAATGTGCCACTCTAGATGTGTGGTCACTGCTGGAGGTGGCTCAGAGCGACTCTCAGGATCCATCTTTCCAAGAGGCTCCACAACAGAGGGGAGAAACTGACAAATTTCATGCCTGTTCACCTTCACCATAGTGCCAACACCATCCAGTGGGGCAATGGTGAATGGCCCACCTCCGGGTCCAGGCACCTGAACCACAAAGAAGATACGCTCCCCCCAGATATCCTGGATCTTATTCCGCCCTGGCCTATGTTTTCTGGTCAGGACAAGATCTCCCGGTTGGAGATCTGGGGTGGGATTGCCCTGGTCTTGCCTGGCCTTCCTCTTGGAAGCATGGATGTGGAGTTGCTCCCCTGCTTTTCTGTGAGCCACTCTCAGACGCTCCACATGTCCCTCCAACCACTGGGTTGGCATGGCTGCCTTCCACTCCTCTTCTTTCTCTCCCAGAAAGATATCAATGGGGAGCCGGGGTTTCCTCCCAAACATGAGGTAGAATGGGGACACCCCTGTGGCACTGTGTGGTGTACAGTTGTACATCCACGTTATCTCTGCCAAATGCTGCGGTCAGCGACGCTTTTGCTCTTCAGGGAGAGTCCTGAGCAAGTTGTGCATGGTACGGTTATACCGTTCACACTGGCCATTTCCTGCAGGGTTGTATGAGGTGGTGCGGGACTTTGTTATCCCGTAATGGCGGCATAATGCATGAATTATGGCTGACTCAAAACAACGCCCCTTATCAGAGTGAATCCGCTGTGGGATACCATAATGCTGGAACCAGTTCTGGATCAGAGCTTTGGCTACAACAGCAGATGTCTGATCCCATGTTGGGATGGCCACTGTGTATTTGGTGAAAATGTCTGTGATGACTAGAACATTTTCTGTGCCATCACTGGCGGGCTCCAGTACAGTGAAGTCAACTGCTATGACCTCAAGGGGTTTGGTAGCCAGCAGATGACCCGTAGGAGTGTGGGCCACTTTGTTCTGCACCTTGGCTGTCTGACAGCGCCGGCAACGCCTGCACCATTCATCCACATCTAGATGCATGTTGGGCCAAAACACTCGCTGTCGGAGAAGGCCGAGAGTCCTTTCTGGCCCTTGATGACCGCAGTCCTGGTGTGCCATGTGGAGGAGATGGGCACGAAGGCCTTCAGGGGCAACAAGCTGTGACACCTGTCCCTCTGTCACATCCTCCACCGCTCTGTAAAGCACCTTCTCTTTGAGATGCAGCCGGTCAAAATGCCGCAGAAGGGCTTTCTGGTCAGCATCCATGGTCCGAATTTGTTTCCCAGGAGGACGACAATGGGACTCCACAAATGGGATGAGAGAGGCTATGCTTCTGTCTTTCCGCTGTGCTTCCTGTATCTCAGAAAGCGATAATGAAGGGAACTGCATAGCTGGGGGTGGCTCAGGAAGAGAGACAGAGGGGAGGTCAGCTTTCGCTTGGATTGCCTCCAATGGTTCCACCGTTGTGCGATGAACGATTTCATGCACTGTTCCGACCATGTGTGTCCCACTACACGAGACTGCACTCACCTCTTCCTCGCCAGGATCCTCTGGCCCAGACACAGGGTTTCGAGATAATGCATCAGCATTCTTGTTCTCTCTCCCTGATCGATACTTCACGGTGAAGTCAAAACATGCCAAGTCAGCTGCCCATCTTTGCTCTACTGCCCCTAATTTGGCTGTCTGGATGTGACTAAGGGGGTTGTTATCAGTCAGAACTACAGTGTGGGTGCCCAGAAGGTAGGGTCGAAACTTTTCGCACATGGCCCATTTAAGTGCCAAGAGCTCCACCTTCATGCTACTGTAGTTGAGCATATTTCTCTCTGATGGACGGAGAGACCGACTGGCATATGCGACAACCCGCTGCTCTCCTCCCTGGTGTTGTGAGAGCACAGCCCCCAAGCCGTCCAAGGAAGCATCTGTTTCCAGGACAAAAGGCAGTTTGAAATCTGCGTACCCTAGTACGGGTGCAGAGGTCAACGCTTTTTTTAGATCCTCAAATGCCTTTTGACACTGAGGATTCCATGCCTTCACAATAGATACCAGCTGGCTCTTCTCTTGCTGGTATGTCAGAAAGACCAGTTGGTTAAGTGGCTTGGCTAGACTGGCAAAACCCTTCACAAAGCGCCTGTAGTAGCTGGCAAACCCAAGGAAAGATCTCAGCTCTCGCAGAGATTGCAGTCTTGGCCAGTCTGCCACAGCTTTGATCTTCGAGTCTGAGGTTGCGATTCCCTCAGACGAGACCGTGTATCCCAAATACTCCACTTGCCGTTGTGCAATATGACATTTCTGGGGGTTGAGCTTCAGCCCGACCTCACGCAAACGCTGAAATACAATTTTCAGGCGCTCCAGATGTTCCTCGAAAGTCTGGCTGTAGACCAGCAGATCATCCAGATACAGCAGGAAGATTTGGAATGCCAGATCATTCATTGTGCTTTGCATCAGCCTCTGGAAAGTGGCTGGGGCGGTGGACAAACCCATTGGCATTGTCAGGTATTCGAACAATCCGAATGGGGTGATGAAGGCTGTTTTGTGCCGGTCTTCCTCTGCCATGGCAACCTGATGGTAGCCACTTGCCAAATCCAGAGTGGAAAACAACTTAGCCCCTCCAAGTGCATCCAGTGAATCATCTATCCTTGGGAGGGGATAGGCATCTGGTATGGCCTTCTCATTTAGGCGACGGCAATCGACGCAGAGGCGGATAGAGTTGTCCTTCTTTTGGACAACTACTACCGGAGATGCATAAGCACTGGAGCTTTTCTGGACAATCCTTCTGTCCATAAGAGTTTGGATATGCTCCTTCACCTCCTGGTACTGCGTCGGTGGGATCCTCCGAAAGGTTGAGGCCACAGGGACATCATCTTTAAGGCGGATCTTGTGTGTGACCCTGTCTGTGTACCCCAGGTCACAGTCATCGCGGAAAAACAGGTCCGCATTGGCTTTCAGCAACTCCTCTAGCTGCTGCCTTTGGCTGTCAGTGCAGTCTATACCCTCAAGGTTAACGGGGCACTCTCCGCCTTGTACCTCACTGTCAGTCTCAGTGGAGTTAACCGAGACATGGATCTAATTGCAGCTAACTTCCACTGACACTTTACCTGGGTGCAGCTCCTGTTTGAATAGCTGCACTGTGCCAACTCTTGTCCCTGGTCTCAAGACAACGCCTTCGTCATTGACATTAATGACCTGAACAAAAAACCAACCTTTCCCAACAAAAAAGTGTCCACCTGGCTGAATACATTCACATGCCCATGACAAAAAAGAACCAAAAAAGAACCAAAAGATTCCAAAAGATGGAGGAGGTGCATGACTATCCTAACATACTATCCACACACCAAACATTCTTACTTCCACTTCCAGCGTGGGGGAACCCCCTTGTTGGAGCGGGCAGATCTGCGGACAGTCGTGCCGCTCCTGTCTGTCAGTGGCTGCTGATCAGGGGACTGTGGGGCAGCAGGTGGGATAGGAGGGGTTTCAGGGGAGGTTCCCTGACTCCCTTTGGCAGTGGGCCATGGGGCAATGTGCCACTCTAGATGTGTGGTCACTGCTGGAGGTGGCTCAGAGCGACTCTCAGGATCCATCTTTCCAAGAGGCTCCACAACAGAGGGGAGAAACTGACAAATTTCATGCCTGTTCACCTTCACCATAGTGCCAACACCATCCAGTGGGGCAATGGTGAATGGCCCACCTCCGGGTCCAGGCACCTGAACCACAAAGAAGATACGCTCCCCCCAGATATCCTGGATCTTATTCCGCCCTGGCCTATGTTTTCTGGTCAGGACAAGATCTCCCGGTTGGAGATCTGGGGTGGGATTGCCCTGGTCTTGCCTGGCCTTCCTCTTGGAAGCATGGATGTGGAGTTGCTCCCCTGCTTTTCTGTGAGCCACTCTCAGACGCTCCACATGTCCCTCCAACCACTGGGTTGGCGTGACTGCCTTCCACTCCTCTTCTTTCTCTCCCAGAAAGATATCAATGGGGAGCCGGGGTTTCCTCCCAAACATGAGGTAGAATGGGGACACCCCTGTGGCACTGTGTGGTGTACAGTTGTACATCCACGTTATCTCTGCCAAATGCTGCGGTCAGCGACGCTTTTGCTCTTCAGGGAGAGTCCTGAGCAAGTTGTGCATGGTACGGTTATACCGTTCACACTGGCCATTTCCTGCAGGGTTGTATGAGGTGGTGCGGGACTTTGTTATCCCGTAATGGCGGCATAATGCATGAATTATGGCTGACTCAAAACAACGCCCCTTATCAGAGTGAATCCGCTGTGGGATACCATAATGCTGGAACCAGTTCTGGATCAGAGCTTTGGCTACAACAGCAGATGTCTGATCCCATGTTGGGATGGCCACTGTGTATTTGGTGAAAATGTCTGTGATGACTAGAACATTTTCTGTGCCATCACTGGCGGGCTCCAGTACAGTGAAGTCAACTGCTATGACCTCAAGGGGTTTGGTAGCCAGCAGATGACCCATAGGAGTGTGGGCCACTTTGTTCTGCACCTTGGCTGTCTGACAGCGCCGGCAACGCCTGCACCATTCATCCACATCTAGATGCATGTTGGGCCAAAACACTCGCTGTCGGAGAAGGCCGAGAGTCCTTTCTGGCCCTTGATGACCGCAGTCCTGGTGTGCCATGTGGAGGAGATGGGCACGAAGGCCTTCAGGGGCAACAAGCTGTGACACCTGTCCCTCTGTCACATCCTCCACCGCTCTGTAAAGCACCTTCTCTTTGAGATGCAGCCGGTCAAAATGCCGCAGAAGGGCTTTCTGGTCAGCATCCATGGTCCGAATTTGTTTCCCAGGAGGACGACAATGGGACTCCACAAATGGGATGAGAGAGGCTATGCTTCTGTCTTTCCGCTGTGCTTCCTGTATCTCAGAAAGCGATAATGAAGGGAACTGCATAGCTGGGGGTGGCTCAGGAAGAGAGACAGAGGGGAGGTCAGCTTTCGCTTGGATTGCCTCCAATGGTTCCACCGTTGTGCGATGAACGATTTCATGCACTGTTCCGACCATGTGTGTCCCACTACACGAGACTGCACTCACCTCTTCCTCGCCAGGATCCTCTGGCCCAGACACAGGGTTTCGAGATAATGCATCAGCATTCTTGTTCTCTCTCCCTGATCGATACTTCACGGTGAAGTCAAAACATGCCAAGTCAGCTGCCCATCTTTGCTCTACTGCCCCTAATTTGGCTGTCTGGATGTGACTAAGGGGGTTGTTATCAGTCAGAACTACAGTGTGGGTGCCCAGAAGGTAGGGTCGAAACTTTTCGCACATGGCCCATTTAAGTGCCAAGAGCTCCAGCTTCATGCTACTGTAGTTGAGCATATTTCTCTCTGATGGACGGAGAGACCGACTGGCATATGCGACAACCCGCTGCTCTCCTCCCTGGTGTTGTGAGAGCACAGCCCCCAAGCCGTCCAAGGAAGCATCTGTTTCCAGGACAAAAGGCAGTTTGAAATCTGCGTACCCTAGTACGGGTGCAGAGGTCAACGCTTTTTTTAGATCCTCAAATGCCTTTTGACACTGAGGATTCCATGCCTTCACAATAGATACCAGCTGGCTCTTCTCTTGCTGGTATGTCAGAAAGACCAGTTGGTTAAGTGGCTTGGCTAGACTGGCAAAACCCTTCACAAAGCGCCTGTAGTAGCTGGCAAACCCAAGGAAAGATCTCAGCTCTCGCAGAGATTGCAGTCTTGGCCAGTCTGCCACAGCTTTGATCTTCGAGTCTGAGGTTGCGATTCCCTCAGACGAGACCGTGTATCCCAAATACTCCACTTGCCGTTGTGCAATATGACATTTCTGGGGTTGAGCTTCAGCCCGACCTCACGCAAACGCTGAAATACAATTTTCAGGCGCTCCAGATGTTCCTCGAAAGTCTGGCTGTAGACCAGCAGATCATCCAGATACAGCAGGAAGATTTGGAATGCCAGATCATTCATTGTGCTTTGCATCAGCCTCTGGAAAGTGGCTGGGGCGGTGGACAAACCCATTGGCATTGTCAGGTATTCGAACAATCCGAATGGGGTGATGAAGGCTGTTTTGTGCCGGTCTTCCTCTGCCATGGCAACCTGATGGTAGCCACTTGCCAAATCCAGAGTGGAAAACAACTTAGCCCCTCCAAGTGCATCCAGTGAATCATCTATCCTTGGGAGGGGATAGGCATCTGGTATGGCCTTCTCATTTAGGCGACGGTAATCGACGCAGAGGCGGATAGAGTTGTCCTTCTTTTGGACAACTACTACCGGAGATGCATAAGCACTGGAGCTTTTCTGGACAATCCTTCTGTCCATAAGAGTTTGGATATGCTCCTTCACCTCCTGGTACTGCGTCGGTGGGATCCTCCGAAAGGTTGAGGCCACAGGGACATCATCTTTAAGGCGGATCTTGTGTGTGACCCTGTCTGTGTACCCCAGGTCACAGTCATCGCGGAAAAACAGGTCCGCATTGGCTTTCAGCAACTCCTCTAGCTGCTGCCTTTGGCTGTCAGTGCAGTCTATACCCTCAAGGTTAACGGGGCACTCTCCGCCTTGTACCTCACTGTCAGTCTCAGTGGAGTTAACCGAGACATGGATCTAATTGCAGCTAACTTCCACTGACACTTTACCTGGGTGCAGCTCCTGTTTGAATAGCTGCACTGTGCCAACTCTTGTCCCTGGTCTCAAGACAACGCCTTCGTCATTGACATTAATGACCTGAACAAAAAACCAACCTTTCCCAACAAAAAAGTGTCCACCTGGCTGAATACATTCACATGCCCATGACAAAAAAGAACCAAAAAAGAAACAAAAGATTCCAAAAGATGGAGGAGGTGCATGACTATCCTAACATACTATCCACACACCAAACATTCTTACTTCCACTTCCAGCGTGGGGGAACCCCCTTGTTGGAGCGGGCAGATCTGCGGACAGTCGTGCCGCTCCTGTCTGTCAGTGGCTGCTGATCAGGGGACTGTGGGGCAGCAGGTGGGATAGGAGGGGTTTCAGGGGAGGTTCCCTGACTCCCTTTGGCAGTGGGCCATGGGGCAATGTGCCACTCTAGATGTGTGGTCACTGCTGGAGGTGGCTCAGAGCGACTCTCAGGATCCATCTTTCCAAGAGGCTCCACAACAGAGGGGAGAAACTGACAAATTTCATGCCTGTTCACCTTCACCATAGTGCCAACACCATCCAGTGGGGCAATGGTGAATGGCCCACCTCCGGGTCCAGGCACCTGAACCACAAAGAAGATACGCTCCCCCAGATATCCTGGATCTTATTCCGCCCTGGCCTATGTTTTCTGGTCAGGACAAGATCTCCCGGTTGGAGATCTGGGGTGGGATTGCCCTGGTCTTGCCTGGCCTTCCTCTTGGAAGCATGGATGTGGAGTTGCTCCCCTGCTTTTCTGTGAGCCACTCTCAGACGCTCCACATGTCCCTCCAACCACTGGGTTGGCGTGACTGCCTTCCACTCCTCTTCTTTCTCTCCCAGAAAGATATCAATGGGGAGCCGGGGTTTCCTCCCAAACATGAGGTAGAATGGGGACACCCCTGTGGCACTGTGTGGTGTACAGTTGTACATCCACGTTATCTCTGCCAAATGCTGCGGTCAGCGACGCTTTTGCTCTTCAGGGAGAGTCCTGAGCAAGTTGTGCATGGTACGGTTATACCGTTCACACTGGCCATTTCCTGCAGGGTTGTATGAGGTGGTGCGGGACTTTGTTATCCCGTAATGGCGGCATAATGCATGAATTATGGCTGACTCAAAACAACGCCCCTTATCAGAGTGAATCCGCTGTGGGATACCATAATGCTGGAACCAGTTCTGGATCAGAGCTTTGGCTACAACAGCAGATGTCTGATCCCATGTTGGGATGGCCACTGTGTATTTGGTGAAAATGTCTGTGATGACTAGAACATTTTCTGTGCCATCACTGGCGGGCTCCAGTACAGTGAAGTCAACTGCTATGACCTCAAGGGGTTTGGTAGCCAGCAGATGACCCATAGGAGTGTGGGCCACTTTGTTCTGCACCTTGGCTGTCTGACAGCGCCGGCAACGCCTGCACCATTCATCCACATCTAGATGCATGTTGGGCCAAAACACTCGCTGTCGGAGAAGGCCGAGAGTCCTTTCTGGCCCTTGATGACCGCAGTCCTGGTGTGCCATGTGGAGGAGATGGGCACGAAGGCCTTCAGGGGCAACAAGCTGTGACACCTGTCCCTCTGTCACATCCTCCACCGCTCTGTAAAGCACCTTCTCTTTGAGATGCAGCCGGTCAAAATGCCGCAGAAGGGCTTTCTGGTCAGCATCCATGGTCCGAATTTGTTTCCCAGGAGGACGACAATGGGACTCCACAAATGGGATGAGAGAGGCTATGCTTCTGTCTTTCCGCTGTGCTTCCTGTATCTCAGAAAGCGATAATGAAGGGAACTGCATAGCTGGGGGTGGCTCAGGAAGAGAGACAGAGGGGAGGTCAGCTTTCGCTTGGATTGCCTCCAATGGTTCCACCGTTGTGCGATGAACGATTTCATGCACTGTTCCGACCATGTGTGTCCCACTACACGAGACTGCACTCACCTCTTCCTCGCCAGGATCCTCTGGCCCAGACACAGGGTTTCGAGATAATGCATCAGCATTCTTGTTCTCTCTCCCTGATCGATACTTCACGGTGAAGTCAAAACATGCCAAGTCAGCTGCCCATCTTTGCTCTACTGCCCCTAATTTGGCTGTCTGGATGTGACTAAGGGGGTTGTTATCAGTCAGAACTACAGTGTGGGTGCCCAGAAGGTAGGGTCGAAACTTTTCGCACATGGCCCATTTAAGTGCCAAGAGCTCCACCTTCATGCTACTGTAGTTGAGCATATTTCTCTCTGATGGACGGAGAGACCGACTGGCATATGCGACAACCCGCTGCTCTCCTCCTGGTGTTGTGAGAGCACAGCCCCCAAGCCGTCCAAGGAAGCATCTGTTTCCAGGACAAAAGGCAGTTTGAAATCTGCGTACCCTAGTACGGGTGCAGAGGTCAACGCTTTTTTTAGATCCTCAAATGCCTTTTGACACTGAGGATTCCATGCCTTCACAATAGATACCAGCTGGCTCTTCTCTTGCTGGTATGTCAGAAAGACCAGTTGGTTAAGTGGCTTGGCTAGACTGGCAAAACCCTTCACAAAGCGCCTGTAGTAGCTGGCAAACCCAAGGAAAGATCTCAGCTCTCGCAGAGATTGCAGTCTTGGCCAGTCTGCCACAGCTTTGATCTTCGAGTCTGAGGTTGCGATTCCCTCAGACGAGACCGTGTATCCCAAATACTCCACTTGCCGTTGTGCAATATGACATTTCTGGGGGTTGAGCTTCAGCCCGACCTCACGCAAACGCTGAAATACAATTTTCAGGCGCTCCAGATGTTCCTCAAAAGTCTGGCTGTAGACCAGCAGATCATCCAGATACAGCAGGAAGATTTGGAATGCCAGATCATTCATTGTGCTTTGCATCAGCCTCTGGAAAGTGGCTGGGGCGGTGGACAAACCCATTGGCATTGTCAGGTATTCGAACAATCCGAATGGGGTGATGAAGGCTGTTTTGTGCCGGTCTTCCTCTGCCATGGCAACCTGATGGTAGCCACTTGCCAAATCCAGAGTGGAAAACAACTTAGCCCCTCCAAGTGCATCCAGTGAATCATCTATCCTTGGGAGGGGATAGGCATCTGGTATGGCCTTCTCATTTAGGCGACGGTAATCGACGCAGAGGCGGATAGAGTTGTCCTTCTTTTGGACAACTACTACCGGAGATGCATAAGCACTGGAGCTTTTCTGGACAATCCTTCTGTCCATAAGAGTTTGGATATGCTCCTTCACCTCCTGGTACTGCGTCGGTGGGATCCTCCGAAAGGTTGAGGCCACAGGGACATCATCTTTAAGGCGGATCTTGTGCGTGACCCTGTCTGTGTACCCCAGGTCACAGTCATCGCGGAAAAACAGGTCCGCATTGGCTTTCAGCAACTCCTCTAGCTGCTGCCTTTGGCTGTCAGTGCAGTCTATACCCTCAAGGTTAACGGGGCACTCTCCGCCTTGTACCTCACTGTCAGTCTCAGTGGAGTTAACCGAGACATGGATCTAATTGCAGCTAACTTCCACTGACACTTTACCTGGGTGCAGCTCCTGTTTGAATAGCTGCACTGTGCCAACTCTTGTCCCTGGTCTCAAGACAACGCCTTCGTCATTGACATTAATGACCTGAACAAAAAACCAACCTTTCCCAACAAAAAAGTGTCCACCTGGCTGAATACATTCACATGCCCATGACAAAAAGAACCAAAAAAGAAACAAAAGATTCCAAAAGATGGAGGAGGTGCATGACTATCCTAACATACTATCCACACACCAAACATTCTTACTTCCACTTCCAGCGTGGGGGAACCCCCTTGTTGGAGCGGGCAGATCTGCGGACAGTCGTGCCGCTCCTGTCTGTCAGTGGCTGCTGATCAGGGGACTGTGGGGCAGCAGGTGGGATAGGAGGGGTTTCAGGGGAGGTTCCCTGACTCCCTTTGGCAGTGGGCCATGGGGCAATGTGCCACTCTAGATGTGTGGTCACTGCTGGAGGTGGCTCAGAGCGACTCTCAGGATCCATCTTTCCAAGAGGCTCCACAACAGAGGGGAGAAACTGACAAATTTCATGCCTGTTCACCTTCACCATAGTGCCAACACCATCCAGTGGGGCAATGGTGAATGGCCCACCTCCGGGTCCAGGCACCTGAACCACAAAGAAGATACGCTCCCCCCAGATATCCTGGATCTTATTCCGCCCTGGCCTATGTTTTCTGGTCAGGACAAGATCTCCCGGTTGGAGATCTGGGGTGGGATTGCCCTGGTCTTGCCTGGCCTTCCTCTTGGAAGCATGGATGTGGAGTTGCTCCCCTGCTTTTCTGTGAGCCACTCTCAGACGCTCCACATGTCCCTCCAACCACTGGGTTGGCGTGACTGCCTTCCACTCCTCTTCTTTCTCTCCCAGAAAGATATCAATGGGGAGCCGGGGTTTCCTCCCAAACATGAGGTAGAATGGGGACACCCCTGTGGCACTGTGTGGTGTACAGTTGTACATCCACGTTATCTCTGCCAAATGCTGCGGTCAGCGACGCTTTTGCTCTTCAGGGAGAGTCCTGAGCAAGTTGTGCATGGTACGGTTATACCGTTCACACTGGCCATTTCCTGCAGGGTTGTATGAGGTGGTGCGGGACTTTGTTATCCCGTAATGGCGGCATAATGCATGAATTATGGCTGACTCAAAACAACGCCCCTTATCAGAGTGAATCCGCTGTGGGATACCATAATGCTGGAACCAGTTCTGGATCAGAGCTTTGGCTACAACAGCAGATGTCTGATCCCATGTTGGGATGGCCACTGTGTATTTGGTGAAAATGTCTGTGATGACTAGAACATTTTCTGTGCCATCACTGGCGGGCTTGAGTACAGTGAAGTCAACTGCTATGACCTCAAGGGGTTTGGTAGCCAGCAGATGACCCATAGGAGTGTGGGCCACTTTGTTCTGCACCTTAGCTGTCTGACAGCGCCGGCAACGCCTGCACCATTCATCCACATCTAGATGCATGTTGGGCCAAAACACTCGCTGTCGGAGAAGGCCGAGAGTCCTTTCTGGCCCTTGATGACCGCAGTCCTGGTGTGCCATGTGGAGGAGATGGGCACGAAGGCCTTCAGGGGCAACAAGCTGTGACACCTGTCCCTCTGTCACATCCTCCACCGCTCTGTAAAGCACCTTCTCTTTGAGATGCAGCCGGTCAAAATGCCGCAGAAGGGCTTTCTGGTCAGCATCCATGGTCCGAATTTGTTTCCCAGGAGGACGACAATGGGACTCCACAAATGGGATGAGAGAGGCTATGCTTCTGTCTTTCCGCTGTGCTTCCTGTATCTCAGAAAGCGATAATGAAGGGAACTGCATAGCTGGGGGTGGCTCAGGAAGAGAGACAGAGGGGAGGTCAGCTTTCGCTTGGATTGCCTCCAATGGTTCCACCGTTGTGCGATGAACGATTTCATGCACTGTTCCGACCATGTGTGTCCCACTACACGAGACTGCACTCACCTCTTCCTCGCCAGGATCCTCTGGCCCAGACACAGGGTTTCGAGATAATGCATCAGCATTCTTGTTCTCTCTCCCTGATCGATACTTCACGGTGAAGTCAAAACATGCCAAGTCAGCTGCCCATCTTTGCTCTACTGACCCTAATTTGGCTGTCTGGATGTGACTAAGGGGGTTGTTATCAGTCAGAACTACAGTGTGGGTGCCCAGAAGGTAGGGTCGAAACTTTTCGCACATGGCCCATTTAAGTGCCAAGAGCTCCACCTTCATGCTACTGTAGTTGAGCATATTTCTCTCTGATGGACGGAGAGACCGACTGGCATATGCGACAACCCGCTGCTCTCCTCCCTGGTGTTGTGAGAGCACAGCCCCCAAGCCGTCCAAGGAAGCATCTGTTTCCAGGACAAAAGGCAGTTTGAAATCTGCGTACCCTAGTACGGGTGCAGAGGTCAACGCTTTTTTTAGATCCTCAAATGCCTTTTGACACTGAGGATTCCATGCCTTCACAATAGATACCAGCTGGCTCTTCTCTTGCTGGTATGTCAGAAAGACCAGTTGGTTAAGTGGCTTGGCTAGACTGGCAAAACCCTTCACAAAGCGCCTGTAGTAGCTGGCAAACCCAAGGAAAGATCTCAGCTCTCGCAGAGATTGCAGTCTTGGCCAGTCTGCCACAGCTTTGATCTTCGAGTCTGAGGTTGCGATTCCCTCAGACGAGACCGTGTATCCCAAATACTCCACTTGCCGTTGTGCAATATGACATTTCTGGGGGTTGAGCTTCAGCCCGACCTCACGCAAACGCTGAAATACAATTTTCAGGCGCTCCAGATGTTCCTCGAAAGTCTGGCTGTAGACCAGCAGATCATCCAGATACAGCAGGAAGATTTGGAATGCCAGATCATTCATTGTGCTTTGCATCAGCCTCTGGAAAGTGGCTGGGGCGGTGGACAAACCCATTGGCATTGTCAGGTATTCGAACAATCCGAATGGGGTGATGAAGGCTGTTTTGTGCCGGTCTTCCTCTGCCATGGCAACCTGATGGTAGCCACTTGCCAAATCCAGAGTGGAAAACAACTTAGCCCCTCCAAGTGCATCCAGTGAATCATCTATCCTTGGGAGGGGATAGGCATCTGGTATGGCCTTCTCATTTAGGCGACGGTAATCGACGCAGAGGCGGATAGAGTTGTCCTTCTTTTGGACAACTACTACCGGAGATGCATAAGCACTGGAGCTTTTCTGGACAATCCTTCTGTCCATAAGAGTTTGGATATGCTCCTTCACCTCCTGGTACTGCGTCGGTGGGATCCTCCGAAAGGTTGAGGCCACAGGGACATCATCTTTAAGGCGGATCTTGTGTGTGACCCTGTCTGTGTACCCCAGGTCACAGTCATCGCGGAAAAACAGGTCCGCATTGGCTTTCAGCAACTCCTCTAGCTGCTGCCTTTGGCTGTCAGTGCAGTCTATACCCTCAAGGTTAACGGGGCACTCTCCGCCTTGTACCTCACTGTCAGTCTCAGTGGAGTTAACCGAGACATGGATCTGATTGCAGCTAACTTCCACTGACACTTTACCTGGGTGCAGCTCCTGTTTGAATAGCTGCACTGTGCCAACTCTTGTCCCTGGTCTCAAGACAACGCCTTCGTCATTGACATTAATGACCTGAACAAAAAAACAATTGCCTTTGACCTTGCTTACCGTGGGTGGGACAAGCAAACCTTTGTGACTGAAGTCCGGAAGCGGCTCAGTCAACACTTCCTGATCCTGCAGTGTTCTATTTACTGCCCCAGTTGCTCTGACGCTGGCCACTGCCCGAGGCGGGATATACACAGACTCCCTTCCTGCCACCCGTGCAAAACCCTGCACCACTGGGGTACTGACATCTGGCATTACCTCCCGCAACACATTCATCCCTAGGATGACAGGAACATCCAATGCAGATGTAGAGGACCTCACCAGAATGCCCTTGCCCCTTACCATGGTGCCCCAGATTTCCACGTCGGCTTCGAAATATCCTACGTAGGGAATGTCCAAGCCATTAGCTGCAGTGACTCGCAGCCAACCAGCCACTGGTTGTAGGGGAGAGCACCCAAAGAGTTCTTTGAATGTGCCTTCCCCCATCATGGTGACCTGTGACCCAGTGTCCACAAGGGCATCAACTTCCTTGTTGTTAACCAATACCTTGGCATACGGACATCTCCCTAGGATTTTATTGAGTGAGCCGGAAGGTTGCCCCTCAGCAGTGCGACTCGTCACTACTGAGGAATGTCGTTTCCCTGCCTCGGCAGATCTGGGCAGTTGCGGCGAATATGGCCTGGCCTGTCGCACCCCAGGCATATTGGCCTTCCATCTCTGGCAAATGGCAGTTTCCGTTTGCCTGCCGGTTCCCCTGATTGTGGCTTTGGGCGCTTCTCTGCACAGAGCTGCTCTTCCATCTGTCTCATCCTGCCCTCCATTTTTTTCTAATTTTGCTACAATGGCCTCCATGGCTTGGATCTGCTTGACAGATGCCTCCGCCTGAGCCGAGACAGCTTCAGTGGCACCCTCTTTCTCCTCATCTTCCATCCATCTTAGAGCCTCATCTCTAAGCTCTAAGAAGGAGGAATTTGAGAGTTTGTGTGTCTGCTCTCTCAGACGCCTTCTCAGCTGACCATTGCAGAGACCAGCCACAAAATGGTCTCGCAGAATTTTCTGATCCAGCGGCTGCTGCGTTGCATCCTCTTTCCGCTGCCTCTTTGTCACATCTGTAAAGGCTTTATTCAGCCTGTGGGAATACTCCCTAACCCCTTCATACCCCCTCTGTGAGATGGAGTAAAAAGTCCCCAGCAGCTGACTGACAGACCGTTGCTCCCCCCACACCTTATATAGAATTTTGAAAAGCTTATCGGGGTCACTTGTGTCATCCGTGGGGTGACACAACAGTTCACTCTTGACACATTCTGTCAAGTGGCTATAAATGACATCTACTTTTTCACCTTGATCCGTTTCTTGGAGACCCCTACTTGACCAAATATTTTAACATCCTTCTCAAACTCTTCCGCTGTTGGGTGACCTGTCCCCTTTAAAACTCCTTGATTGACTTTTCCCTTGGAGCTATAATTACCCTCTGAGCATTATTTTTCAAAGCTGCTAATTCTTCGGCAATACTGTCCAAAGTCACCTCAGCCATCTTTCAATAATCTTTTGAAGAAGAATAAATATATACTAAAAGGTTACGCTAGAAAAGATAAGAACACACACAAAAAAGGGAAAGTGAAATCCTAGAGATATCATTACGCATTACAAAGAAAGGCTTGACAGAAAAAAATTCCCACACTAACAGATACTTATGCTCATACTCTAACATCAATCTTTCAACTTCTAAATTATGCACAATAACATCCAGTCCATGTCAGTCCACATTAAAGCTCAGCTGACCAACATGGGTCATATCAGGGTGGTCCTTCCATCAAAAAAAACAAACATATCAATTCACAATAATCAGATACATCATTCAATCACTGTGCCACGACAGTTTCCCATCATGCTGAAATCAACTACAGGGTCAGCTCCTTCGCAAAACAATGATCTGGCCTGCCATCTCCACCGCACCATAGGCATAAATTCAAAATTTCAATGAAAAAATGAAAACCTTCCTTGCTGTGACTTCACATCCAAGGGCCTGATCCCGCGTCCTGAGGTTGGCACTTGTTCATCCTGCTTGCAGCGCCATTTTGTAAGCAGTCAAGGGCAGAGGGGGGAGAGTCATCCATCCATCACCCAAGACCGTGTTGATGTTTGACTTTTTGTTTATTTCAGTTTCTCAGTCAATCAAAACCAAACCAACCAACCAACCAACCAACCAACCAACCTGAAAATTAGCAGGAAAATCATATTTAGAAAATTGGCAACAAAATGGGAAATTTCCAAAGCATGAATGAAAGGAGACATACATTTGTAACTATGAGTGCACAATTTGCATGATAACAGTATAGCACCTGAAAAGAAGTAATGGATTGATTTATGTTCAATGCACAAAAGTTCCTCTGCAAATAAGCACATCAAGAAGAAAATTGTGACACAGACCACCCTAAAAGTCTCAGGCCATGTTATGCTGCAACATCCACAGGACTATATTGGTAATTTGATGAGAAGAAATTGACATAAAAATCTTTAGAGCACACAACCATGGGTGAATCTGCAAAACAATCAATTCAACATAACAATGGAAGAAAAGCAAAAAAAATAACACTAAAATACTGTGAACAATCTGGCATCTGTTCTGTTACAGTAAGGGTTGTACTGCATGATAGCAGCATGGATCCTTGTGTCTATTAAGACAACAGAACAGGAAAACAGCAATTATATCAACAGGACATGGACTAGATTATTACTCCTCAGATTCAGTTAGTCTATCATAATATCAACAAATTACATTTATTCATAATAATACATACACAACATCATTCAATCAATGGCTCTGACAAAAGAAAAACATATCATCTTCATTCAATACCATTGATTGCATACACATTGGCTTGTGGTAACAATAACCATTGTGACCACCAGCTTTACAAAAAAATCCATGGTACCAAAGGTACAATGAATTGCACAGAGGTGCGTTGAAAAATGTCAAAACAAAACAAAAAAGTTACAACAGAATATCAACATGGGAAAAACATTATCTACCTCAGGACAGGGTGTTGAGACACACCCATTCATCTGTCCCGGCCACCTCTCTGGTGTGGAACAGGCGTCCTCTGAAAAGGGCAACATGTGTGTCCCTAAATCATAACACCAAGACTCACATGATCTTCAAAAAAATAATAAGTGCCTGGCATCAACATAGCCAGCAAGAATACAGCAAAGGGAAGCAACTCATACGTTTCAATGGTTTACTCTTCAAAAGGGGTTACTTCCCTTTACCCATCTTCGTTCGCCCATCTTCGTAATACTAGGCCCGAGTGTTGCCGAGAAATGGAACACAATTAAAAACGAAGTTTCTGACACATCTAAAATGAAAATTAAATAGATCAGCATTGATTTTCATGAATTGCTTTTAACAGCAGTGTAACTACAAGCAATGAGCATAATTTGGATAATCCATTCCAACTTCCATCACATCAGGTACTGATTCCATGAAAAAAATAACATGCACACAAACCCAAAGAGAGAGACAGAGACAGAGAGACAGAGAGAGAGAGAGAGAGAGAGAGAGAGAGAGAGAGAGAGAGAGAGAGAGAGAGAGAGAGAGAGAGAGAGAGCTGTCCAAGACCTCTTGAAAGAAAAATACAACCAGTTCTCATCCCAAGTGAAAACTCTTCGTCTTGTAAACATCTCCATTAAGTGGCTCTTAACATTTTCTTTAAAACACTTAAACAAGTCAACAACAACAAAAATATTTATCTATAACAACCAGATTCCCAATGAACTTGATCCCCGTAAACTTGTTTTGACATACCTCAAAAGATAATCACTTTGCCTTGGTTCTGTGGCTAACCAGCATGAAACCGCTCTTCCTTTCCCAAACGAACAGGCAAAACCTCTGCTAGCTGTGACCAGCAGTTGGGAAGAGATGGCATTTTGGCGGGAGACTGGTATTATTGCCTCCTGTTTACACCAACAGCTAGTACGCAGCAGAATATAGGCCCTGAGCTTCAGTAATAACAGTATTAATTAATGCTTTGTCATTACCATGAATAAATATCCATTAATTCTGGTAATTTGTGCACATTCCTAAACAGAGATTATGCCAAGTAGACTGATTATATCCACAACCCAACTATTGTATTCCTACTCGTCCACTGGCATTCTAAAGATAATTCTGGAACCAAGCTAATTTGGCACCAAGGCGGATAACTCTTCTGACAAAAGATCGGAATTCACTGAAATCACTATGCACTTGCACTACCCTTATCAGCTCAACTACATACAAAAGAATAAAAATAGCAACAATAAAACGAAACATGCTCTTCAAGAGCATGAATATTAAACGTTTGCAGAAGTAAACTTCTGTCCAGCTACAAATCTCCCCTGCTGACAGTTATGGTCTCCATAACTTTGCATATAGTATGGCATGCCGTTTGCGCACAAAAATACCAAAAAATCCTTGGCGACAATATAACCCTCAACAGGTAAATTGTCAAGCAAAAAATTACAACCAACAGTGTGACAGCACTTAAACCGACAAGGTAGATTCTGTTAGAATCCAAAACAAAAAAGAACGTATCAGCACACATAACAAAATCAAACATGCCAAATGGTTCATCAAAAGATCAATATAGTACAACAAAAAACAAATCGCAGTCATACAGACCAAGAGAACAGAGGGACAGCAGTTTACAAAACCAATCGGGCCTGGGCTTACAACGACCAAAACACCTCCCTGGGACTTAAAAGTGCCAATATCGCGCTTTTCTGTCGCCTCCTAAACTGAGCATTGCATTCAGTAGGACATCGATTTCACCTTTTCCCAACAAGAGTCCATGTTTCGCTTGTAGCCCTCAAGTCTGCCATTTTTTAGATCTTCCTTTTTAAAGTAAATCTTGAAAATGCATCTTTCCCAATAAAGCATTCAGGGGCAGCATGGCCATTTATTGCCTATACTGTCTTGAACTCAACATCTGTCAATCTTCATTCTTACATACCGGGGTGCAAGACAACTTCTTTTTTTTTGTTTTTAAAAAGGTAGTGCTTCATACCCCATTAAATGCCCAATTGAATACACAGATGCTACCAACATTTCTTCACAATACCTTCAAAAACAAAATTCAATGTTCAACAAACATCTGCATCAATACATGCAAATGAACTGCCTTCAGCCAAGTTGAAAGCATTATCAAACAACCCAACAAATAAAAACAACCTTTCCCAACAAAAAGTGTCCACCTGGCTGAATACATTCACATGCCCATGACAAAAAAGAACCAAAAAAGAAACAAAAGATTCCAAAAGATGGAGGAGGTGCATGACTATCCTAACATACTATCCACACACCAAACATTCTTACTTCCACTTCCAGCGTGGGGGAACCCCCTTGTTGGAGCGGGCAGATCTGCGGACAGTCGTGCCGCTCCTGTCTGTCAGTGGCTGCTGATCAGGGACTGTGGGGCAGCAGGTGGGATAGGAGGGGTTTCAGGGGAGGTTCCCTGACTCCCTTTGGCAGTGGGCCATGGGCAATGTGCCACTCTAGATGTGTGGTCACTGCTGGAGGTGGCTCAGAGCGACTCTCAGGATCCATCTTTCCAAGAGGCTCCACAACAGAGGGGAGAAACTGACAAATTTCATGCCTGTTCACCTTCACCATAGTGCCAACACCATCCAGTGGGGCAATGGTGAATGGCCCACCTCCGGGTCCAGGCACCTGAACCACAAAGAAGATACGCTCCCCCCAGATATCCTGGATCTTATTCCGCCCTGGCCTATGTTTTCTGGTCAGGACAAGATCTCCCGGTTGGAGATCTGGGGTGGGATTGCCCTGGTCTTGCCTGGCCTTCCTCTTGGAAGCATGGATGTGGAGTTGCTCCCCTGCTTTTCTGTGAGCCACTCTCAGACGCTCCACATGTCCCTCCAACCACTGGGTTGGCGTGACTGCCTTCCACTCCTCTTCCTTCTCTCCCAGAAAGATATCAATGGGGAGCCGGGGTTTCCTCCCAAACATGAGGTAGAATGGGGACACCCCTGTGGCACTGTGTGGTGTACAGTTGTACATCCACGTTATCTCTGCCAAATGCTGCGGTCAGCGACGCTTTTGCTCTTCAGGGAGAGTCCTGAGCAAGTTGGCATGGTACGGTTATACCGTTCACACTGGCCATTTCCTGCAGGGTTGTATGAGGTGGTGCGGGACTTTGTTATCCCGTAATGGCGGCATAATGCATGAATTATGGCTGACTCAAAACAACGCCCCTTATCAGAGTGAATCCGCTGTGGGATACCATAATGCTGGAACCAGTTCTGGATCAGAGCTTTGGCTACAACAGCAGATGTCTGATCCCGTGTTGGGATGGCCACTGTGTATTTGGTGAAAATGTCTGTGATGACTAGAACATTTTCTGTGCATCACTGGCGGGCTCCAGTACAGTGAAGTCAACTGCTATGACCTCAAGGGGTTTGGTAGCCAGCAGATGACCCATAGGAGTGTGGGCCACTTTGTTCTGCACCTTGCTGTCTGACAGCGCCGGCAACGCCTGCACCATTCATCCACATCTAGATGCATGTTGGGCCAAAACACTCGCTGTCGGAGAAGGCCGAGAGTCCTTTCTGGCCCTTGATGACCGCAGTCCTGGTGTGCCATGTGGAGGAGATGGGCACGAAGGCCTTCAGGGGCAACAAGCTGTGACACCTGTCCCTCTGTCACATCCTCCACCGCTCTGTAAAGCACCTTCTCTTTGAGATGCAGCCGGTCAAAATGCCGCAGAAGGGCTTTCTGGTCAGCATCCATGGTCCGAATTTGTTTCCCAGGAGGACGACAATGGGACTCCACAAATGGGATGAGAGAGGCTATGCTTCTGTCTTTCCGCTGTGCTTCCTGTATCTCAGAAAGCGATAACGAAGGGAACTGCATAGCTGGGGGTGGCTCAGGAAGAGAGACAGAGGGGAGGTCAGCTTTCGCTTGGATTGCCTCCAATGGTTCCACCGTTGTGCGATGAACGATTTCATGCACTGTTCCGACCATGTGTGTCCCACTACACGAGACTGCACTCACCTCTTCCTCGCCAGGACCCTCTGGCCCAGACACAGGGTTTCGAGATAATGCATCAGCATTCTTGTTCTCTCTCCCTGATCGATACTTCACGGTGAAGTCAAAACATGCCAAGTCAGCTGCCCATCTTTGCTCTACTGCCCCTAATTTGGCTGTCTGGATGTGACTAAGGGGGTTGTTATCAGTCAGAACTACAGTGTGGGTGCCCAGAAGGTAGGTCGAAACTTTTCGCACATGGCCCATTTAAGTGCCAAGAGCTCCAGCTTCATGCTACTGTAGTTGAGCATGTTTCTCTCTGATGGATGGAGAGACCGACTGGCATATGCGACAACCCGCTGCTCTCCTCCCTGGTGTTGTGAGAGCACAGCCCCCAAGCCGTCCAAGGAAGCATCTGTTTCCAGGACAAAAGGCAGATTTGAAATCTGCGTACCCTAGTACGGGTGCAGAGGTCAACGCTTTTTTTAGATCCTCAAATGCCTTTTGACACTGAGGATTCCATGCCTTCACAATAGATCCAGCTGGCTCTTCTCTTGCTGGTATGTCAGAAAGACCAGTTTGTTAAGTGGCTTAGCTAGACTGGCAAAACCCTTCACAAAGCGCCTGTAGTAGCTGGCAAACCCAAGGAAAGATCTCAGCTCTCGCAGAGATTGCAGTCTTGGCCAGTCTGCCACAGCTTTGATCTTCGAGTCTGAGGTTGCGATTCCCTCAGACGAGACCGTGTATCCCAAATACTCCACTTGCCGTTGTGCAATATGACATTTCTGGGGGTTGAGCTTCAGCCCGACCTCACGCAAACGCTGAAATACAATTTTCAGGCGCTCCAGATGTTCCTCGAAAGTCTGGCTGTAGACCAGCAGATCATCCAGATACAGCAGGAAGATTTGGAATGCCAGATCATTCATTGTGGCTGGGGCGGTGGACAAACCCATTGGCATTCTCAGGTATTCGAACAATCCGAATGGGGTGATGAAGGCTGTTTTGTGCCGGTCTTCCTCTGCCATGGCAACCTGATGGTAGCCACTTGCCAAATCCAGAGTGGAAAACAACTTAGCCCCTCCAAGTGCTATCCAGTGAATCATCTATCCTTGGGAGGGGATAGGCATCTGGTATAGCCTTCTCATTTAGGCGACGGTACTGCGTCGGTGGGATCCTCCGAAAGGTTGAGGCCACAGGGACATCATCTTTAAGGCGGATCTTGTGTGTGACCCTGTCTGTGTACCCCAGGTCACAGTCATCGCGGAAAAACAGGTCCGCATTGGCTTTCAGCAACTCCTCTAGCTGCTGCCTTTGGCTGTCAGTGCAGTCTATACCCTCAAGGTTAACGGGGCACTCTCCGCCTTGTACCTCACTGTCAGTCTCAGTGGAGTTAACCGAGACATGGATCTGATTGCAGCTAACTTCCACTGACACTTTACCTGGGTGCAGCTCCTGTTTGAATAGCTGCACTGTGCCAACTCTTGTCCCTGGTCTCAAGACAACGCCTTCGTCATTGACATTAATGACCTGAACAAAAAAACAATTGCCTTTGACCTTGCTTACCGTGGGTGGGACAAGCAAACCTTTGTGACTGAAGTCCGGAAGCGGCTCAGTCAACACTTCCTGATCCTGCAGTGTTCTATTTACTGCCTCAGTTGCTCTGACGCTGGCCACTGCCCGAGGCGGGATATGCACAGACTCCCTTCCTGCCACCCGTGCAAAACCCTGCACCACTGGGGTACTGACATCTGGCATTACCTCCCGCAACACATTCATCCCTAGGATGACAGGAACATCCAATGCAGATGTAGAGGACCTCACCAGAATGCCCTTGCCCCTTACCATGGTGCCCCAGATTTCCACGTCGGCTTCGAAATATCCTACGTAGGGAATGTCCAAGCCATTAGCTGCAATGACTCGCAGCCAACCAGCCACTGGTTGTAGGGGAGAGCACCCAAAGAGTTCTTTGAATGTGCCTTCCCCCATCATGGTGACCTGTGACCCAGTGTCCACAAGGGCATCAACTTCCTTGTTGTTAACCAATACCTTGGCATACGGACATCTCCCTAGGATTTTATTGAGTGAGCCGGAAGGTTGCCCCTCAGCAGTGCGACTCGTCACTACTGAGGAATGTCGTTTCCCTGCCTCGGCGGATCTGGGCAGTTGCGGCGAATATGGCCTGGCCTGTCGCACCCCAGGCATATTGGCCTTCCATCTCTGGCAAATGGCAGTTTCCGTTTGCCTGCCGCTTCCCCTGATTGTGGCTTTGGGCGCTTCTCTGCACAGAGCTGCTCCTCCATCTGTCTCATCCTGCCCTCCATTTTTTTCTAATTTTGCTACAATGGCCTCCATGGCTTGGATCTGCTTGACAGATGCCTCCGCCTGAGCCGAGACAGCTTCAGTGGCACCCTCTTTCTCCTCATCTTCCATCCATCTTAGAGCCTCATCTCTAAGCTCTAAGAAGGAGGAATTTGAGAGTTTGTGTGTCTGCTCTCTCAGACGCCTTCTCAGCTGACCATTGCAGAGACCAGCCACAAAATGGTCTCGCAGAATTTTCTGATCCAGCGGCTGCTGCGTTGCATCCTCTTTCCGCTGCCTCTTTGTCACATCTGTAAAGGCTTTATTCAGCCTGTGGGAATACTCCCTAACCCCTTCATACCCCCTCTGTGAGATGGAGTAAAAAGTCCCCAGCAGCTGACTGACAGACCGTTGCTCCCCCCACACCTTATATAGAATTTTGAAAAGCTTATCGGGGTCACTTGTGTCATCCGTGGGGTGACACAACAGTTCACTCTTGACACATTCTGTCAAGTGGCTATAAATGACATCTACTTTTTCACCTTGATCCGTTTCTTGGAGACCCCTACTTGACCAAATATTTTAACATCCTTCTCAAACTCTTCCACTGTTGGGTGATCTGTCCCTGAAAACGCCTTGATTGACTTTTCCCTTGGAGCTATAATTACCCTCTGAGCATTATTTTTCAAAGCTGCTAATTCTTCGGCAATACTGTCCAAAGTCACCTCAGCCATCTTTCAATAATCTTTTGAAGAAGAATAAATATATACTAAAAGGTTACGCTAGAAAAGATAAGAACACACACAAAAAAGGGAAAGTGAAATCCTAGAGATATCATTACGCATTACAAAGAAAGGCTTGACAGAAAAAAATTCCCACACTAACAGATACTTATGCTCATACTCTAACATCAATCTTTCAACTTCTAAATTATGCACAATAACATCCAGTCCATGTCAGTCCACATTAAAGCTCAGCTGACCAACATGGGTCATATCAGGGTGGTCCTTCCATAAAAAAACACAAACATATCAATTCACAATAATCAGATACATCATTCAATCATTGTGCCACGACAGTTTCCCATCATGCTGAAATCAACTACAGGGTCAGCTCCTTCGCAAAACAATGATCTGGCCTGCCATCTCCACTGCACCATAGGCATAAATTCAAAATTTCAATGAAAAAATGAAAACCTTCCTTGCTGTGACTTCACATCCAAGGGCTTGATCCCGCGTCCTCAGGTTGGCACTTGTTCATCCTGCTTGCAGCGCCATTTTGTAAGCAGTCAAGGGCAGAGGGGGGAGAGTCATCCATCCATCACCCGAGACCGTGTTGATGTTTGACTTTTTGTTTATTTCAGTTTCTCAGTCAATCAAAACCAAACCAACCAACCAACCAACCAACCAACCAACCAGCCAACCTGAAAATTAGCAGGAAAATCATATTTAGAAAATTGGCAACAAAATGAGAAATTTCCAAAGCATGAATGAAAGGAGACATACATTTGTAACTATGAGTGCACAATTTGCATGATAACAGTATAGCACCTGAAAAGAAGTAATGGATTGATTTATGTTCAATGCACAAAAGTTCCTCTGCAAATAAGCACATCAAGAAGAAAATTGTGACACAGACCACCCTAAAAGTCTCAGGCCATGTTATGCTGCAACATCCACAGGACTATATTGGTAATTTGATGAGAAGAAATTGACATAAAAATCTTTAGAGCACACAACCATGGGTGAATCTGCAAAACAATCAATTCAACATAACAATGGAAGAAAAGCAAAATAAAATAACACTAAAATACTGTGAACAATCTGGCATCTGTTCTGTTACAGTAAGGGTTGTACTGCATGATAGCAGCATGGATCCTTGTGTCTATTAAGACAACAGAACAGGAAAACAGCAATTATATCAACAGGACATGGACTAGATTATTACTCCTCAGATTCAGTTAGTCTATCATGATATCAACAAATTACATTTATTCATAATAATACATACACAACATCATTCAATCAATGGCTCTGACAAAAGAAAAACATATCATCTTCATTCAATACCATTGATTGCATACACATTGGCTTGTGGTAACAATAACCATTGTGACCACCAGCTTTACAAAAAAAATCCATGGTACCAAAGGTACAATGAATTGCACAGAGGTGCGTTGAAAAATGTCAAAACAAAACAAAAAAGTTACAACAGAATATCAACATGGGAAAAACATTATCTACCTCAGGACAGGGTGTTGAGACACACCCATTCATCTGTCCCAGCCACCTCTCTGGTGTGGAACAGGCGTCCTCTGAAAAGGGCAACATGTGTGTCCCTAAATCATAACACCAAGACTCACATGATCTTCAAAAAAATAATAAGTGCCTGGCATCAACATAGCCAGCAAGAATACAGCAAAGGGAAGCAACTCATACGTTTCAATGGTTTACTCTTCAAAAGGGGTTACTTCCCTTTACCCATCTTCGTTCGCCCATCTTCGTAATACTAGGCCCGAGTGTTGCCGAGAAATGGAACACAATTAAAAACGAAGTTTCTGACACATCTAAAATGAAAATTAAATAGATCAGCATTGATTTTCATGAATTGCTTTTAACAGCAGTGTAACTACAAACAATGAGCATAATTTGGATAATCCATTCCAACTTCCATCACATCAGGTACTGATTCCATGAAAAAAATAACATGCACACAAACCCAAAGAGAGAGACGAGAGAGAGAGAGAGAGAGAGAGAGAGAGAGAGAGAGAGAGAGAGAGAGAGAGAGAGAGAGCTGTCCAAGACCTCTTGAAAGAAAAATACAACCAGTTCTCATCCCAAATGAAAACTCTTCGTCTTGTAAACATCTCCATTAAGTGGCTCTTAACATTTTCTTTAAAACACTTAAACAAGTCAACAACAACAAAAATATTTATCTATAACAACCAGATTCCCAATGAACTTGATCCCCGTAAACTTGTTTTGACATACCTCAAAAGATAATCACCTTTGCCTTGGTGCTGTGGCTAACCAGCATGAAACCGGTCTTCCTTTCCCAAACGAACAGGCAAAACCTCTGCTAGCTGTGACCAGCAGTGGGGAAAAGATGGCATTTTGGCGGGAGACTGGTATTATTGCCTCCTGTTTACACCAACAGCTAGTACGCAGCAGAATATAGGCCCTGAGCTTCAGTAAATAACAGTATTAATTAATGCTTTGTCATTACCATGAATAAATATCCATTAATTCTGGTAATTTGTGCACATTCCTAAACAGAGATTATGCCAAGTAGACTGATTATATCCACAACCCAACTATTGTATTCCTACTCGTCCACTGGCATTCTAAAGATAATTCTGGAACCAAGCTAATTTGGCACCAAGGCGGATAACTCTTCTGACAAAAGATCGGAATTCACTGAAATCCCTATGCACTTGCACTACCCTTATCAGCTCAACTACATACAAAAGAATAAAAATAGCAACAATAAAACGAAACATGCTCTTCAAGAGCATGAATATTAAACGTTTGCAGAAGTAAACTTCTGTCCAGCTACAAATCTCCCCTGCTGACAGTTATGGTCTCCATAACTTTGCCTATAGTATGGCATGCCGTTTGCACACAAAAACACACAAAAAAATCCTTGGCGACAATATAACCCTCAACAGGTAAATTGTCAAGCAAAAAATTACAACCAACAGTGTGACAGCACTTAAACCGACAAGGTAGATTCTGTTAGAATCCAAAACAAAAAAGAACGTATCAGCACACATAACAAAATCAAACATGCCAAATGGTTCATCAAAAGATCAATATAGTACAACAAAAAACAAATCGCAGTCATACAGACCAAGAGAACAGAGGGACAGCAGTTTACAAAACCAATCGGGCCTGGGCTTACAACACCAAAACACCTCCCTGGGACTTAAAAGTGCCAATATCGCGCTTTTCTGTCGCCTCCTAAACTGAGCATTGCATTCAGTAGGACATCGATTTCACCTTTTCCCAACAAGAGTCCATGTTTCGCTTGTAGCCCTCAAGTCTGCCATTTTTTAGATCTTCCTTTTTAAAGTAAATCTTGAAAATGCATCTTTCCCAATAAAGCATTCAGGGGCAGCATGGCCATTTATTGCCTATACTGTCTTGAACTCAACATCTGTCAATCTTCATTCTTACATACCGGGGTGCAAGACAACTTCTGTTTTTTTGTTTTTAAAAAGGTAGTGCTTCATACCCCATTAAATGCCCACATTGAATACACAGATACTACCAACATTTCTTCCAATACCTTCAAAAACAAAATTCAATGTTCAACAAACATCTGCATCAATACATGCAAATGAACTGCCTTCAGCCAAGTTGAAAGCATTATCAAACAACCCAACAAAAAAAAAACAACCTTTCCCAACAAAAAAGTGTCCACCTGGCTGAATACATTCACATGCCCATGACAAAAAAGAACCAAAAAAGAAACAAAAGATTCCAAAAGATGGAGGAGGTGCATGACTATCCTAACATACTATCCACACACCAAACATTCTTACTTCCACTTCCAGCGTGGGGGAACCCCCTTGTTGGAGCGGGCAGATCTGCGGACAGTCGTGCCGCTCCTGTCTGTCAGTGGCTGCTGATCAGGGCACTGTGGGGCAGCAGGTGGGATAGGAGGGGTTTCAGGGGAGGTTCCCTGACTCCCTTTGGCAGTGGGCCATGGGGCAATGTGCCACTCTAGATGTGTGGTCACTGCTGGAGGTGGCTCAGAGCGACTCTCAGGATCCATCTTTCCAAGAGGCTCCACAACAGAGGGGAGAAACTGACAAATTTCATGCCTGTTCACCTTCACCATAGTGCCAACACCATCCAGTGGGGCAATGGTGAATGGCCCACCTCCGGGTCCAGGCACCTGAACCACAAAGAAGATACGCTCCCCCCAGATATCCTGGATCTTATTCCGCCCTGGCCTATGTTTTCTGGTCAGGACAAGATCTCCCAGTTGGAGATCTGGGGTGGGATTGCCCTGGTCTTGCCTGGCCTTCCTCTTGGAAGCATGGATGTGGAGTTGCTCCCCTGCTTTTCTGTGAGCCACTCTCAGACGCTCCACATGTCCCTCCAACCACTGGGTTGGCATGACTGCCTTCCACTCCTCTTCTTTCTCTCCCAGAAAGATATCAATGGGGAGCCGGGGTTTCCTCCCAAACATGAGGTAGAATGGGGACACCCCTGTGGCACTGTGTGGTGTACAGTTGTACATCCACGTTATCTCTGCCAAATGCTGCGGTCAGCGACGCTTTTGCTCTCCAGGGAGAGTCCCGAGCAAGTTGTGCATGGTACGGTTATACCGTTCACACTGGCCATTTCCTGCAGGGTTGTATGAGGTGGTGCGGGACTTTGTTATCCCGTAATGGCGGCATAATGCATGAATTATGGCTGACTCAAAACAACGCCCCTTATCAGAGTGAATCCGCTGTGGGATACCATAATGCTGGAACCAGTTCTGGATCAGAGCTTTGGCTACAACAGCAGATGTCTGATCCCGTGTTGGGATGGCCACTGTGTATTTGGTGAAAATGTCTGTGATGACTAGAACATTTTCTGTGTCATCACTGGCGGGCTCCAGTACAGTGAAGTCAACTGCTATGACCTCAAGGGGTTTGGTAGCCAGCAGATGACCCATAGGAGTGTGGGCCACTTTGTTCTGCACCTTGGCTGTCTGACAGCGCCGGCAACGCCTGCACCATTCATCCACATCTAGATGCATGTTGGGCCAAAACACTCGCTGTCGGAGAAGGCCGAGAGTCCTTTCTGGCCCTTGATGACCGCAGTCCTGGTGTGCCATGTGGAGGAGATGGGCACGAAGGCCTTCAGGGGCAACAAGCTGTGACACCTGTCCCTCTGTCACATCCTCCACCGCTCTGTAAAGCACCTTCTCTTTGAGATGCAGCCGGTCAAAATGCCGCAGAAGGGCTTTCTGGTCAGCATCCATGGTCCGAATTTGTTTCCCAGGAGGACGACAATGGGACTCCACAAATGGGATGAGAGAGGCTATGCTTCTGTCTTTCCGCTGTGCTTCCTGTACCTCAGAAAGCGATAATGAAGGGAACTGCATAGCTGGGGGTGGCTCAGGAAGAGAGACAGAGGGGAGGTCAGCTTTCGCTTGGATTGCCTCCAATGGTTCCACCGTTGTGCGATGAACGATTTCATGCACTGTTCCGACCATGTGTGTCTCACTACACGAGACTGCACTCACCTCTTCCTCGCCAGGACCCTCTGGCCCAGACACAGGGTTTCGAGATAATGCATCAGCATTCTTGTTCTCTCTCCCTGATCGATACTTCACGGTGAAGTCAAAACATGCCAAGTCAGCTGCCCATCTTTGCTCTACTGCCCCTAATTTGGCTGTCTGGATGTGACTAAGGGGGTTGTTATCAGTCAGAACTACAGTGTGGGTGCCCAGAAGGTAGGGTCGAAACTTTTCGCACATGGCCCATTTAAGTGCCAAGAGCTCCAGCTTCATGCTACTGTAGTTGAGCATGTTTCTCTCTGATGGATGGAGAGACCGACTGGCATATGCGACAACCCGCTGCTCTCCTCCCTGGTGTTGTGAGAGCACAGCCCCCAAGCCGTCCAAGGAAGCATCTGTTTCCAGGACAAAAGGCAGTTTGAAATCTGCGTACCCTAGTACGGGTGCAGAGGTCAACGCTTTTTTTAGATCCTCAAACGCCTTTTGACACTGAGGATTCCATGCCTTCACAATAGATGCCAGCTGGCTCTTCTCTTGCTGGTATGTCAGAAAGACCAGTTGGTTAAGTGGCTTGGCTAGACTGGCAAAACCCTTCACAAAGCGCCTGTAGTAGCTGGCAAACCCAAGGAAAGATCTCAGCTCTCGCAGAGATTGCAGTCTTGGCCAGTCTGCCACAGCTTTGATCTTCGAGTCTGAGGTTGCGATTCCCTCAGACGAGACCGTGTATCCCAAATACTCCACTTGCCGTTGTGCAATATGACATTTCTGGGGGTTGAGCTTCAGCCCGACCTCACGCAAACGCTGAAATACAATTTTCAGGCGCTCCAGATGTTCCTCGAAAGTCTGGCTGTAGACCAGCAGATCATCCAGATACAGCAGGAAGATTTGGAATGCCAGATCATTCATTGTGCTTTGCATCAGCCTCTGGAAAGTGGCTGGGGCGGTGGACAAACCCATTGGCATTCTCAGGTATTCGAACAATCCGAATGGGGTGATGAAGGCTGTTTTGTGCCGGTCTTCCTCTGCCATGGCAACCTGATGGTAGCCACTTGCCAAATCCAGAGTGGAAAACAACTTAGCCCCTCCAAGTGCATCCAGTGAATCATCTATCCTTGGGAGGGGATAGGCATCTGGTATAGCCTTCTCATTTAGGCGACGGTACTGCGTCGGTGGGATCCTCCGAAAGGTTGAGGCCACAGGGACATCATCTTTAAGGCGGATCTTGTGTGTGACCCTGTCTGTGTACCCCAGGTCACAGTCATCGCGGAAAAACAGGTCCGCATTGGCTTTCAGCAACTCCTCTAGCTGCTGCCTTTGGCTGTCAGTGCAGTCTATACCCTCAAGGTTAACGGGGCACTCTCCGCCTTGTACCTCACTGTCAGTCTCAGTGGAGTTAACCGAGACATGGATCTGATTGCAGCTAACTTCCACTGACACTTTACCTGGGTGCAGCTCCTGTTTGAATAGCTGCACTGTGCCAACTCTTGTCCTGGTCTCAAGACAACGCCTTCGTCATTGACATTAATGACCTGAACAAAAAAACAATTGCCTTTGACCTTGCTTACCGTGGGTGGGACAAGCAAACCTTTGTGACTGAAGTCCGGAAGCGGCTCAGTCAACACTTCCTGATCCTGCAGTGTTCTATTTACTGCCCCAGTTGCTCTGACGCTGGCCACTGCCCGAGGCGGGATATACACAGACTCCCTTCCTGCCACCCATGCAAAACCCTGCACCACTGGGGTACTGACATCTGGCATTACCTCCCGCAACACATTCATCCCTAGGATGACAGGAACATGCAATGCAGATGTAGAGGACCTCACCAGAATGCCCTTGCCCCTTACCATGGTGCCCCAGATTTCCACGTCGGCTTCGAAATATCCTACGTAGGGAATGTCCAAGCCATTAGCTGCAGTGACTCGCAGCCAACCAGCCACTGGTTGTAGGGGAGAGCACCCAAAGAGTTCTTTGAATGTGCCTTCCCCCATCATGGTGACCTGTGACCCAGTGTCCACAAGGGCATCAACTTCCTTGTTGTTAACCAATACCTTGGCATACGGACATCTCCCTAGGATTTTATTGAGTGAGCCGGAAGGTTGCCCCTCAGCAGTGCGACTCGTCACTACTGAGGAATGTCGTTTCCCTGCCTCGGCAGATCTGGGCAGTTGCGGCGAATATGGCCTGGCCTGTCGCACCCCAGGCATATTGGCCTTCCATCTCTGGCAAATGGCAGTTTCCGTTTGCCTGCCGCTTCCCCTGATTGTGGCTTTGGGCGCTTCTCTGCACAGAGCTGCTCCTCCATCTGTCTCATCCTGCCCTCCATTTTTTTCTAATTTTGCTACAATGGCCTCCATGGCTTGGATCTGCTTGACAGATGCCTCCGCCTGAGCCGAGACAGCTTCAGTGGCACCCTCTTTCTCCTCATCTTCCATCCATCTTAGAGCCTCATCTCTAAGCTCTAAGAAGGAGGAATTTGAGAGTTTGTGTGTCTGCTCTCTCAGACGCCTTCTCAGCTGACCATTGCAGAGACCAGCCACAAAATGGTCTCGCAGAATTTTCTGATCCAGCGGCTGCTGCGTTGCATCCTCTTTCCGCTGCCTCTTTGTCACATCTGTAAAGGCTTTATTCAGCCTGTGGGAATACTCCCTAACTCCTTCATACCCCCTCTGTGAGATGGAGTAAAAAGTCCCCAGCAGCTGACTGACAGACCGTTGCTCCCCCCACACCTTATATAGAATTTTGAAAAGCTTATCGGGGTCACTTGTGTCATCCGTGGGGTGACACAACAGTTCACTCTTGACACATTCTGTCAAGTGGCTATAAATGACATCTACTTTTTCACCTTGATCCGTTTCTTGGAGACCCCTACTTGACCAAATATTTTAACATCCTTCTCAAACTCTTCCGCTGTTGGGTGACCTGTCCCTGAAAACGCCTTGATTGACTTTTCCCTTGGAGCTATAATTACCCTCTGAGCATTATTTTTCAAAGCTGCTAATTCTTCGGCAATACTGTCCAAAGTCACCTCAGCCATCTTTCAATAATCTTTTGAAGAAGAATAAATATATACTAAAAGGTTACGCTAGAAAAGATAAGAACACACACAAAAAAGGGAAAGTGAAATCCTAGAGATATCATTACGCATTACAAAGAAAGGCTTGACAGAAAAAAATTCCCACACTAACAGATACTTATGCTCATACTCTAACATCAATCTTTCAACTTCTAAATTATGCACAATAACATCCAGTCCATGTCAGTCCACATTAAAGCTCAGCTGACCAACATGGGTCATATCAGGGTGGTCCTTCCATAAAAAAAAACAAACATATCAATTCACAATAATCAGATACATCATTCAATCACTGTGCCACGACAGTTTCCCATCATGCTGAAATCAACTACAGGGTCAGCTCCTTCGCAAAACAATGATCTGGCCTGCCATCTCCACCGCACCATAGGCATAAATGCAAAATTTCAATGAAAAAAAGAGATAAAAATTATGTCGGAGCTATTCCACACATTTCTATTTTGCACGAAAACCCCCCTTTTCACAAACGAATTTCTTCCTTCTCATGCTACTTTTTGCCAAAATTAACACCTTTTCTACAATCACAATCAACATGCAAAAACCTCTAAAAATCGAAGTAATCGTTACTTTAAAATGGGGGGCTTACGTGCACATAAAATAGGTAATTTAGAACATAGATATTTACTATCTCTCTCCATAGCATGAAACTCTAATGGTTTACAGAATTAGTCATCCTAACACAATTAACGCCCGCGGGTTTGATAGTGAGACCTTACTACTTTCTAGTAAGGCTTGGGGCGACTTGGGGTGACATGGAGGGTGACTTGGGGCGATTTGGGGTGACTTGGGGCGACTTGGGGTGAAGGTTCAAGCGTGCTAAAGTGGGAGGTGTCAGAGAATGTCAAGTGGAACTGGTAGGACCACTCTTGACATCTGCTCTGCCACGCGCTGAGCAGCGATTTACCCTGCTGTGTTAGCAAGGAAGGCAACGCACACGCTGCCAATCAATAAAGCCGTTGTTGGCAGCGCCCGCAGTGTGCATTGCAGAGCGCGTTACAGAATGTACTATAAGTGCTGCTATTGATTTTGTTATACAATCTTTTACCCGGATTTATGCAGCAGCTTACTTAATTAATTTTTTAATTGGTGTTTATAATCTGGTTTAAAAAATGAAGCCCGGAATAGTTGCAGAGCTTATTAATGTATTCAGAGATTGGGAGATGCAGGAAAGGAGCTGGGGAGTTGATAGAGAAGAGTTTGAAGAATTAATTACGGAGCTTTTTGAGCGCGCCGATATGCGAGAAAGCGTAAGGAACGCCATCAGTAAACTATCGCATTCTTGGCCCCATCCAGTTATAAAGTTGTTTGCCATTTTAATTGATCAAATAGCTCCTGAAGATCTTGATCTGACTGCTTCTACTGACCCTGAAGGAGTAACTGTTACCTTTAAACCTAAACAGTTTTTAAGATTAGTAAAAGACTATGAATAATAAATAACAGCTGAATTTACAATTATTTTTTTTTTTTGCTTTTAAAAAGAGTTTAAAAATGGATTGCGACGAGCTATTAAAGTGTGAGGAGGCAGCAGACCTCTGTCATAAAGAAAGATTATACTCGCTGGCTGCGTGCGGGAAAACCAGGCAGTATTTAGGCGTTGAACTAAGTATCGAACAGATTCAGCAATTGTCTACATCAGACGTTGAGAAGTATTACGCTAGGTACGAGGCACAGCTAGGATCAAAAATGGTTAGATCGGTGGGACAGACAATGATTAGTTTATATGCTAAGTTAGTAGGCAAGATAGCGCCGATTGATTCAGAAGAAGATTTAAAATATGACTTAACACAAGATCCGGTTTTAACCAAGTCTCTAGAATCTCTTGCATGTGACATGTATTATAGATTTGGGACGTTGCTATGTCCATTCATCATGGGATTAATTACTTTTAATCATATTAATTTTAATCATATTAATTTTAATCAGACTAAAAAAAATGAGCGAGCAGGAGAAGACTCCACAGGTGAGTGCCCCACAAGTGAATTTACAGGCGAGTGCCCCACAAGTGAATTTACAGGCGAGTGTCCCACAAGTGAATCCACAACTGAGTGTCCCGCAGGTGAGTAGTGTTACTAAAGCTAAAAATTCTGGCCGTGTTGAGGCCGGCCGTAAACTAGCTGAATGGAACAGACTGCAAAAAGCAAACCAAGCAGCAAAACAAAAATTATTAGATGGTAATACAACATCAGCACCGCCACCGCCGCCAACAACAACACAATCAAACTATAAGATGTATTATTATGTACTGGGGAGTATTGTTGTTGGTGGAGGGCTTTTAGCATACAAGCGCCTAAAGCCATACTTAGCAACAAAGTTACAAACCCCCACAAAAACAGTAAAAGAACCAGCTTCTGCAAAAAAAGTACAACCTCCTGCTGTAGACCCATTTTTAATAAATTAGTTTTTTTAAAATGTGTTGTTAAGTACTGGCTAAGTACAAGCTAAGTACTGGTTAGGTCAGTTATAACAAGTTAAGTGTAAGTAAAGCGCAAGTTAAGTACAAGTAAAGTGCAAGTACTAGTTAAGATCTTAAGTACTAGTTAAGTACTAGTTAAGATCTTAAGTTAAGTACTAGTTAAGATCTTAAGTTAAGTACTAGTTAAGTACTAGTTAAGATCTTAATTTAAGTCAGCCAAGTTGGCTCTCCGGGGGGCCTATAGCGCATGAAAGCACGGGATTAACGCAAGTTCGCTTGCTGTTGTTAGAGTCTAGTGACTTCTTATTAACAGCGGTTGTGTTTACTTGATGAAGAGTAGAGCGCAGATTAACATTTTCATGATAAAATACTTTGTTTTCAAAGAGAGCCTGCTTGTAGTTGTCGTGGCTTATATATTTTTTGACAACTTCTTTACCTATGCCCTTGGCCTTCTTTATCACAGAAGTCTGGGTAGCAATACTATACATCTTTGCCCGTAAGCCAACATATTCTAGTATAATCGTCCCATTAAGTTCATCCTTCATCTTTCCAATCACTTTCTTGTTCACGGTTGAATGTAAAGGCGATTCTTTTGGATAGTCGCATGTGTCGTACCACCCATCAGCTCCTTTTGTCACTTCTATTTCCATGTCTTTGTAAAAGTCTTCAGTTGGGATGTCTAGAATAAAAGAGTCGGTGTCTCTGTAAAGGACATTTGATTCTGGGTATAACGACTTAAAGTAGTTGTATAGAAATTCTAGCATCAATAACTTTGACAACTCTAGCACGGCAAATCCGATAAACACCGGCTTGTCCAACTTCACATTCTGTTTCTTCATCATAACGCCAACCAGGCTATCGCTAAATCTTCTAAAGTCTTGGTAGTTAGGTTTAGAGACCAGCTTAATTGCTTGTTTTTCTTTTGTAACTAATCTTACGTCTTTACGATTGTGTGGATTTTCCATCGTCTTACCAAAACAACTGTTGTTCATCAACTTAAAGAAGTCTTTTTCTGAGGCGTCCGTGGCCTTGGTTCTAAGGTTGGTGTTCTTCATGATGTATGGCCTCATGAAAGGCTCTTGGTCGAAAGTAATTATTCTGTGAACGGCAGTAAGTTTCAGTCCATGTCTTAAGTAAAACTGTAACAGCCGATAATGACAGACATATTTAGTTTTGTTAAAGAGGTTAGGCACGAGTTTAGGTGGTTCGGCGGGGCTCATCTTTAATTTTTCTGCGGCTAAGGGGAAATCGTTATGGGGGCCGTACAATTCTTTAGGATAATCTAAGTCCACTTCTAAGACTAGTCCTATTGGATTATCGGGCGTAAGATCTGACAATAGTCCTACCACCCGATCAACATCATGAGGCCCGTTTATCATTTTAAAGTTTCTTAATGGCAGTGCCTGGCTCATGGCCCACCCATACAGATTGTTGGCGTCTAAGTACATTAGATAGTTGGATGGCCTGGTGGGGTCATAATCGTCTAAATACTTGTTGTTGGCTCTGCGGTAAGGATGACAGGCCATGCTAATGCCTCCTCTCAGCCCATCCTCAATCATCTGAAGTGTATCCAGATCAGATATTAAGTCGATCTGAATGTTTGTAGACTTCAAGAATGCATCCCAAGAAAGGCCCGGGGCAGAGATGTACTGTGACGAATCTAGACCGTAATGTTTCATGCAAGTAGCTCTGTAATTCTGAAAGACGTCAGCTAATAAACACACGTCGGCCATCAAGTATTGATCGTGATAGTCGCCCATCGTTTTGCAGTGCAATTCTGTCCAGGCTTTCTGCGCGTATTCATAGTCGGCGTCAGATATACCTCCACCTCTAAGACGGCTGTAAAAGTCGTCTTTATGTGGCAGCGCTTGCTCATCAAACCTGTCCCACGAGTCCATGTATTCATAAGGATAGACGCCTTTACGAACTAAAGATGGGTCGAAATGTTTTTTAGTGATTGGATAGACGTGTAAAGATTCTGCAGTAGAAAGAAACTCGTGGAGAGCGTGGCAGCAGAGAGTCCTCAGAAGAGAAGCCCCCTTCAAGCAAGTGTTTCGGCCCTTATCTCCTGACACTCTAGGGGGTTGGGCCACACCCGGTTCATGACTCCGGATGTCCCTCTGCTGCCCCTTTTTTCCCATCTTGGGACGAGCCATGGCTGGGATTCGAACCCATGACCCTCTGGACATGCTCATTTTCCACTTAATGACTCGCGCTTTAACCACTGAGCCACAGGGACACCTGATATTTGTAGGGAAATTAAGCCTTATGAAGTTCACTTTTGTTCCTCCTTGACCAGATCCAGCTTGAACACCTCTCTGCCGCTTCTGCCATTGCTTTCAGGGCTCTGGTTTTTTCCTTCCCTGCAACTGAGAGCTGTTTCATGAGGCTGTATGCAGACGTTCCTACAAACCCCCTAGCTCCAATTTCTGCAGTGAGGACTTTGACCTGATAGCCTTCTCTCCTCAGGCTGTTTGCCAGATCAGCATACTTTTCAGTCTTGTAGATTTGAGCTGCCTCCATTCTGTTCTCATATGGCACCGTGAGCTCGATCATGATCAGCTGCTTGGTTGACTTAGAGTGGACTACTATGTCTGGTCTCATGCCACTCTTGCTGATGATCTCTGGGTGACTCTTCCATTCTGGGAGGTCTGCAGTGCACTCCCAGTCATCTGCCCCGTCCAGCAGACTCTGCCTGCATGTTTCGAGTGGCACTGTTGTTCTTGGCCATGATTTGCTGCCTCCTGCCGTGAAGAATGTTGCGGGTGCTTTTGGAGTCCTGATTTTCCCTTTTGTGGTGTTGGTACTAGCCCAGACTACTTGTACAATTTCTTTGAGCACTTGGTTGTGCCTCCATGTGTACCTTCCTTGAGCCAGGGCTACTTTACATGAGCTTAGGACATGCTCCACTGTTTGTTTTTCATGGCAGAGGGGGCATGCAGGATCGTCTGTTTTCCCCCACTTCACCAGGTTTGCATTTGAGGGCAGAAGGTCATATGCAGATCTGAGAATGAAGCTGATCCTGAGAGGGGCCATGTGCCAAATGTCATTCCAAGTGAGACTTCTTTGGAGTGCATTCTCCCACGTTGTCCATTGCCCTTGCTGGCTCTGCTGGACTGCTTTTTGGAGTCTTTTTTGGTCTTCTTCTTTTCTCATCTCCTGAATCATCATGTCTCTTTTGGCTTTTCCTTTGGCCTTTGACCACCATTCAGTTTTGGTCACCCCCAGTCCCTGTCTTTGGTCTGTGTGTGTCCTGTTATTTCTCTGATCTTGAGACTTTCTTTTGCAGAATCCATCGCCTCTTGAACTTTCCATTTTCTGCCTGTCTTCAGCTGGGGCTTAATTGCTTCTACCACCTTGTCTCCTGAGTCCTCCAGCATGCTTTGAAGTCTGATCTTCCCTGCTTTGTATTCCTCCAGGATGGATTTCAGGGGTAGTTTCAGCTTTGCTTGGCGACAGTACAGCGCTATGTCAGTCAGACAGGGTGGGACACCAAGCCATTTCCTTGTGAACTTGTTGATTTTGGCTTCCATTGCCTCCACTATGCTGGTGCAGATGTCGTATATCATCAGAGGCCATAGCAGCTTTGGTATCAGCATGAACTGCAGACACCAGACCTTGTATTTGCCAGGGAGCCCACACTGGTCAATGGTCTCCAAGCCTTCCTCCGCCATCTGCTTGGTTTCTTTTGCTCTTTGTGTGTCTTTCAGCGTATCATCATACCATCTTCCAAGGCTCTTGACTGGTTCTTCTGTGACTGTTGGAATGGCCTGGTTGGCAACTCTGAAGACCACAGATCCGGCCACTTTTCCTTTCCTCAGTGAGAGACTCCGTGATTTCTTTGGCTTGAACTTCATTCTGGATGAGGCAACTATGTCGTCCAGCCTCTCCAGCACATGACGTGTCTCGTCTTCTCTGGATGAAATCACTGTAGTGTCATCCATGAAGGCCTTGAGAGGAGGCATCTTGTATCCATCGCCAAGGTCTGTTTGTCTCGCGTTGTTTGTTGCTGCTTTCAAGATGAGTTCCATTGCCAGCACGAACAGTATTGGGGAAATTGCACAGCCCATTGCAATACCCACTTCCAAGTTGATCCAGTCTGTTGTGTACTCCTTGGTAGAGAACCGCATTGAGAAGCCATTGAAGTACTTCTTGAGCATGTCGCGGATGTTCTTTGGCACATGGTACATCTCAAGAGCCAACTGTATCATCTCATGGGGCACAGATCCATATGCGTTTGCCAGATCAAGCCACACTACGTCCAGGTCTCTCTTTTCTGTTTTTGCTTTTTGGATTGCGTCCCAGATCATTGTGGCGTGTTCTACACAGCCCGCCACGCCTGGGATGCCACCTTTCTGGACTGACACATCCAAGTACTTGTTTTCCATCAGGTACTTGGTCAGCCTTGCTGCCATGACAGAGAAGAAGATTTTCCCTTCGACGTTCAGTAGTGATATTGGCCTGAACTGGCTAATGTCACTTGAGTTTTGCTCTTTGGGGATGTACACACCATCTGCCGTCATCCACTGGCCGCTGATCTTCTGGTTTCTCCAAGCCGATCGCAGCAGCCTGTGGAGCCACTCCAGCACCTTGGGACATTTCTTGTAAAGCTGGTAAGGTATTCCGTTTGGCCCTGGTGATGATTTGGCTCTGGCTTTGTCGACCACCTTCTTGATTTCCGCCAACGTTGGAGGCTTGCCATTGAACTGTTCCTCAGGGTTGGTTGGCCACACCAGACCTTGAATGTCGAGTGGTGCTTTGCTCTGTGGGTCAGAGTATGTTTTCCTCAGATGCTGCTCAAGAACTCCTTTGTCCACACTTAGGGTCCCAGATTTTGGCTGCTCAAACAGTGTTCTGGCAAACTGGAAGGGGTCTCTGAAGAAGCGCTCTTGTGTCTTCTTCTTTTTGCTCTTCCTCTTCCTCGCAGATTCCGCTTTGCTGAGGGCACTGTGTTTTTCTTTCAGGTCTTTCCACAGTTTTTCCAAGCCTTGTTTTTCAGCTGGCAGTGCGGTCTTCATTTGCATCTTGAGGTTTTTCTTTTGGACCCTGATCTTGTCCATCTTTTCTTGGCGTCTGGATTTCTTTGGAGGTGTTTTCTCTTTGGGTAGTTTTGCTCCATAGGCGTCTCTACATGTGGCATACACAATGTCCCCATATGTGGCTAGTTTGTGTTCCAGGGTGCTTTTCCCTATCAGTGCATCGAGTCTTTGGACGATTTTTGCATCCAGTTTCTCCCAATCTTCAGTTTCGTTTGCTCGTGGCAGGTTGAGTTTCAGGCGCCTGGCATCGAGGGCCTGTGCAAATTCCTCATCCGAACCAACAGCGTGGATGTCCTTGGCACTGTGGTTTAAATCCTGGCCTTGGTCTTCCGACGTCTTATCTGCTGATGCAGTGCGCTGCTGCTCATTCAGATGAGTCTTCACACATCCCATCTTTGTTCTGTGGATCTTCATGCCACGGGTGGTAGCGAAACGCTTTCCACAGACACATGGATATTCCATTTGGTCCATGTTCATAGTCCGTTTGGGATTTGCAGTCATGATTGGTTGAGCACCGATGGATTCATCATTCTCTCCCCCTTTCGGTGAATCCTGGGAGCATCTTTTCCTTTTATTTTTAGTAGCCACATGTTTAAGGCAAAGTGGGGAGCCAGCCCACAAAGCCCTTGGTTCTGGTCTTTCCCAGTGTCCTCCGGTCTTTCCCGGACGTCCTCCGGCCTATTCCCGGAAGTCAATGGTTTACCCATGCATCAGTAGAAAGAAACTCGTGGAGAGCGTGGCAGCAGAGAGTCCTCAGAAGAGAAGCCCCCTTCAAGCAAGTGTTTCGGCCCTTATCTCCTGACACTCTAGGGGTTGGGCCACACCCGGTTCATGACTCCGGATGTCCCTCTGCTGCCCCTTTTTTCCCATCTTGGGACGAGCCATGGCTGGGATTCGAACCCATGACCCTCTGGACATGCTCATTTTCCACTTAATGACTCGCGCTTTAACCACTGAGCCACAGGGACACCTGATATTTGTAGGGAAATTAAGCCTTATGAAGTTCACTTTTGTTCCTTCTTGACCAGATCCAGCTTGAACACCTCTCTGCCGCTTCTGCCATTGCTTTCAGGGCTCTGGTTTTTTCCTTCCCTGCAACTGAGAGCTGTTTCATGAGGCTGTATGCAGACGTTCCTACAAACCCCCTAGCTCCAATTTCTGCAGTGAGGACTTTGACCTGATAGCCTTCTCTCCTCAGGCTGTTTGCCAGATCAGCATACTTTTCAGTCTTGTAGATTTGAGCTGCCTCCATTCTGTTCTCATATGGCACCGTGAGCTCGATCATGATCAGCTGCTTGGTTGACTTAGAGTGGACTACTATGTCTGGTCTCATGCCACTCTTGCTGATGATCTCTGGGTGACTCTTCCATTCTGGGAGGTCTGCAGTGCACTCCCAGTCATCTGCCCCGTCCAGCAGACTCTGCCTGCATGTTTCGAGTGGCACTGTTGTTCTTGGCCATGATTTGCTGCCTCCTGCCGTGAAGAATGTTGCTGCTAATTTATCTAAGCTGCTCATCAGATGCTGGGCAGAGTCATAGAAGGAAAAACAGTCTACAGTAAAGGTCATGTACTTTTCTGATGATTGTGCAATGCAGCTAACCCTCTTACATTCAGAAGTTATTGCTTGCATGATAAAGTGAGAATCATAGCCCCGAAGTTATGAAAGAAGATTGGCAGTTTCCATTTTTCGGGGTTAATCTTGAGTTGAAGACTGCAGCTGTCGTGTGCCGCCCCTCTGAATTTTCCAGTAATGTGATCGTGGTCCCTTACAGTGTCACCTAATAACTTGCATTTGCATATCCAGCAGTGGGTGGCTGATTTATAACGTTCTTCATCTTTGGGGGTCATCTAAAGGTTCAGCTGATTAGAGAATTGATTGCGAAGGTGTTTCATCTGCTCCAAAAATCGACCAGCTGCGTTGGGGCCTCTGTAAATCTCCGGTTCTGTGTGTCCGCCATCTGACCTAACAGCAACAAATGCATAAGAACAGATCTGATGACGGGACAATAAGGTTGTTTTTTGGTCTTGCTGAGGGCCGTAGTACTGTAGCAAGATTGCTTCAAAGTCAGCATAGACTACGTATGGGCTCATCTGCATTTTGTGTACATTCTTAAAACTAACTTTAGACCCTGGTTTTGGTGTAAGAAGTTCGATTTTACAGTCTACAAAACTTTTACAATGTTTCTTATGTTTTGCAGCCGCCTCTACAGTGGGGATCCTGACCAAACACCTTCTACAAAGCTCTTGTTTAGATTCGTGCTTTGTAGTATAAGTCAGAAGTCTACTCATTGTTCTAATTAATACATAATGGCTCTTGGAACCGTCTGCAAACAGAATCAGGTCTACATGATTCTCAAGTGATTCACCTAAAGTAGGGGCTTCGGGAGAAATCCTTAGAGGGACTAGATTGTCTACTGAATTCCAGGTGTATACGCTTACAGTTATTGGTTTGTTTTGTTCTTCAAACTGGTCGATACTTTCTACACTCACTGGAAAGTCTATGTTATCAAAGTTCAGGCTATCTTTATACTGCCAATAATTAGAAACTCTGTCTGGGTGCTTTTTAACTGGGTGTAAGTGCGCCAAAATACACCACATGAAACACATATTGTCAGAATTATGTATGTTTAAGGCTGCTCGTTTAAAAACTAACTCTCTTGGGAGAGGGATGTAAGAATTGCCGACTATAGGAGAGTATTTGGTTTGTCTTAATTTGATTTCGAGGACTGTTCCTTCAGACCAGCCAGAGCCGCGCAATTTCGCTTCTTCACTTGCATAGTTAAACTGTGTAAGCATGTAATCAGCCCAGCCAGGTGTAAAGTCGTAATAGCTGATTACTTCTTTCTGTCTAGTTGATACCCAGACTTGCATACTACTATCATCAGGGGTTATATATTCAATCAGAATGGCCAACAACACTTTTGCTGGCGGGGCAATTTGAAGAGACCCAGGGATTTTAGAGATAGCATGTGTTACACTTTCCTGAACGTTTGTAGGGTTAATAATGTCCATGTCTAGTTCAATGAACATATTGCCTAATGATTTGTTACTACCTTCCAACTGTACGTTGTTGGGCAGTATTTCAAACTCGGACTCGCTTGTGGGGTTCATTTTTATCCCACAATATTTACGTAAATTAAAAAAAAAAAAAGTAAGTAAAAGTAAGTAAACGCGTTTTTATTCTTCACCCAAGCGTTGCAATACTTCAAGACACCCTAATCTTACAAGAACGTTTGCCAATATTTTAGCTTTTTCTGAATCACTACAGTCAATGTTTAACTCTTTGATTGCTTCGTTAAATAGTTCACTATGATTTTTGATTAAATTGTTTACATCATTCTCAAACCCAGATTTACTAAAATCAATGTTTAACACTTTCATCGTTTCGTCAAATAGTTCATTACAATTTTCTATTAAAATCTTTAGATCAGATTCGCTGTGTTTGGCCGTCATTTTTAAATCTAAAATTAAATAAATAAAATAATAAAACCATGAGTACAACGCTGGTTAATTATGCAGTACCCATTGTCGGTGTTATAGTTACTCAACCCTAGCAAAATGTTTGTTAAGAATAAAACCGCCCAACATGGGAAAGATAGAAGATTCGCCGAAACTAGTTACAACCTTATTTTTAGCTCTAGCAACAAAAGATTATCTGATTAAAAAGCACATAGACAGTCTTTCATATTATGATTATTTTAATTATTTTTTTAGTTAATAAAAAACATGAGCGAAAAAAAGATTATAATACGATTTACCACTCTGCTGTAATCGGCGGCCTTAGTATAGGATATAGCACGTTAGCAAAAAACATGTTTAAAATGAGACCAGCTGATCTAGGAAGGTTAGACATTGAGGATGTTGTTAAGGTTATAGCTGTAATAACGGCAGGGATTGCCTCAAAAGACTTTCTTGTTGCACAGGGGATTATCCCAGAAAACATCAATGCATAGAAATATTGATTTATAAAAAAGATTAATGCATAGAAAGATTAATGCATTTAGGCAGATTGATTTATAAAAAAAGATTCATTCTAAAAAAAGATTCATTCATTTATAAAAAGATGTCCGGATTAGTTCTGATGGTGGGCGGGGCTATTGTTAATGCATTGGCTTTCTCTGGCAGCAATTATATGTTTAGTAAATTGCGGTCTGATGAAGAGAGAGAACGCCATAACAAGGCAATGGAAGATTTAGCTAAGGCAAGAGACGCTTACGAGAAAAGGAGGATTGCTCACTTAGACTTTATTAATAAAAAGTTAAGAGAACAGGGACATGCAGAGCACACATTTACAGACGTTGATGAAGCAATGAATGAATATTACTTAGTGACAGGAAAGAAGTTTCTAACATCGTCACCGCCAGAACTGTCTGACTTTTATGAACCATCTGAGGATCAGAAAATGGTAGAAATAGGCTTTATTATAGGTGCTATGGGAGCAATCTTTCTTCTTGCATATTCAATCTAAAAACATAGTTAAAAATGTAATAAAAACAGTCTCTTATGGACGATACGAAGTACAAAATATATTATTCTCCTAGAGGGTATTGGAAAGGAAAGGCCGCTATTGATAAACTGAGTAAAGCTGCTAGGGTGTCTGAATCAGAAGCGAAAGACTGGCTTTCAAAACAAGCGATCTGGCAAATATATCTGCCTGCCCCAAAAAGAATAATAAGGCCTCGATTTGTTAACTCAGTTCCTAATGACACCCACCAGATGGACTTGTTGTACCTTCCACATGACAAAGTTAGAAGAAAAAAGTTTAAGTATGCTCTTACAGTTGTTGACATGGCTTCAAGGTATAAAGATGCTGAGCCTTTAACGGATAAAAGCTCAACTGCTGTGGCTGTGGCTTTACAACAAATATACATGCGAGGTCCATTAAAGTATCCTAGGTTGATCCAGGTTGATGATGGGAAAGAGTTTAAAGGAGCTGTAAACCAACTGCTTTTAAGACATCGGGTTACAGTTAAGAGAGGGATTCCAGGCAACCATCGCTCCCAAGCTCTAGTAGAAAAACTTTAATAAGAATCTGGCCGAGCGTCTGTTTACCTATCAATATCATAGAGACCTTATGGACAAAACACGCAACACAGAATGGGTCAGAAGGTTGCCGGCAGTCTTACGCGCCATGAACAATGAAGAATTTAAAGCAACAGGCCTTAAACCGGTGAACGCGATCAAATTGAAAAAAATTAGCATTACTGAAGACATCCAAGGTAATCAAAAACTCTTGCCGTTTGGACTAAAAGTAAGATACTTGTATGCTCCCTGGAGAGGCAGAGGGAGATGTTAGAATTAGAGCCACAGACCCTATATGGAGCGTAGATGTATATGAAGTTGAAAGAATTATGAAAACAACCCCTCCCGTATATTATTTAAGAGAGACTCTTTCTTTTAAAAAGCCTGCCCCTAAAAGATCGTTTGTTCGCGAAGAGTTGCAAGTTGTCCCACCAAACACAGTGCCGATTAGTTAAAAAAAATAGTAGTAGAAAGAAACTCGTGGAGAGCGTGGCAGCAGAGAGTCCTCAGAAGAGAAGCCCCCTTCAAGCAAGTGTTTCGGCCCTTATCTCCTGACACTCTAGGGGGTTGGGCCACACCCGTTCATGACTCCGGATGTCCCTCTGCTGCCCCTTTTTTCCCATCTTGGACGAGCCATGGCTGGGATTCGAACCCATGACCCTCTGGACATGCTCATTTTCCACTTAATGACTCGCGCTTTAACCACTGAGCCACAGGGACACCTGATATTTGTAGGGAAATTAAGCCTTATGAAGTTCACGTTTTGTTCCTCCTTGACCAGATCCAGCTTGAACACCTCTCTGCCGCTTCTGCCATTGCTTTCAGGGCTCTGGTTTTTTCCTTCCCTGCAACTGAGAGCTGTTTCATGAGGCTGTATGCAGACGTTCCTACAAACCCCCTAGCTCCAATTTCTGCAGTGAGGACTTTGACCTGATAGCCTTCTCTCCTCAGGCTGTTTGCCAGATCAGCATACTTTTCAGTCTTGTAGATTTGAGCTGCCTCCATTCTGTTCTCATATGGCACCGTGAGCTCGATCATGATCAGCTGCTTGGTTGACTTAGAGTGGACTACTATGTCTGGTCTCATGCCACTCTTGCTGATGATCTCTGGGTGACTCTTCCATTCTGGGAGGTCTGCAGTGCACTCCCAGTCATCTGCCCCGTCCAGCAGACTCTGCCTGCATGTTTCGAGTGGCACTGTTGTTCTTGGCCATGATTTGCTGCCTCCTGCCGTGAAGAATGTTGCGGGTGCTTTTGGAGTCCTGATTTTCCCTTTTGTGGTGTTGGTACTAGCCCAGACTACTTGTACAATTTCTTTGAGCACTTGGTTGTGCCTCCATGTGTACCTTCCTTGAGCCAGGGCTACTTTACATGAGCTTAGGACATGCTCCACTGTTTGTTTTTCATGGCAGAGGGGGCATGCAGGATCGTCTGTTTTCCCCCACTTCACCAGGTTTGAATTTGAGGGCAGAAGGTCATATGCAGATCTGAGAATGAAGCTGATCCTGAGAGGGGCCATGTGCCAAATGTCATTCCAAGTGAGACTTCTTTGGAGTGCATTCTCCCACGTTGTCCATTGCCCTTGTATTTATTTTTTTGTTAAACTTATGATTTATTTTATTTAGTTCACATCTTATTTTTTAGTCTATTTTGGGTTTAACTGATTGTTTGCTTGCTTTTCAATGTTCTGTTTGATTGTCTCAGTGTCTACTTGTTGCGAAGTAAAAGTCTTTCTCCACTCCTTTTGAAGTTCAGTTTTTTGTCGTCTGTAATCCTCACCATCAGCCATAAGACGCTCAAATTCTTCAGCCATAATGTTTTCATCCTGCAATGCTTTGCTTATTCTCAGTCTTAATGAACAAAGTTTTGCTGATGCTAGGGCTACAATGGCAGTGTGCTTTTGTAGTTTAGGCGTTAATTTTTTTTAAAACAGCACTCACAATCATAGACATAGCACCTAAACCCAAACCAATGCTCCCTAATGCTAAAGAGGCTGGCGCTCCGGCCCCAGTAGCTAAAAGGGCAACGCTAGACCCAGCACTTACGCTCGCTACAGCTGATGAGCCGGTGATTATATAAGAAAGAGTATTTAAAACTTTAGCATATTTCTTTCTAGTAACCCTATACTTATCCAAGTCACTTTCTATTTCTTCTTGAAGTTCAGTTATTTGCTCTAACCTAAACTTTTGAGCCCGATCATCCATTTTTTAATTAAGATTAATTTTTTAATTAAGATTAATCTTGTACATATCTTCTTATTAACCCTTCTGACAGCACTTCATCAACAGAGTAAAACGCAATAAAATCAACATACTTAATGAAAATAAAATCAAGCACTGTTAGTTTAGTATTGTCAACCATCACAGTGACTTTGTCAGAAGATACAGAAGTGTTTATTTCATCCCCGTTTTTAGTAATAACAATAACAAGCCTAAGAGGCCCATCCAAGTTTTCAGACTTTATTTGTACGCCTCTGATTAACGTATGTTCTGGCAAACTAGGATCAGACTCCCTTGGAGTAATAAATAAGCGAAAAAGCATCGTCATTTTTCTAGGCAGTGATTCTAGTTTTGGGTTAAATTCTAAGCCAACGGTGTCATCCCCCACTTCAGCTAAGGACTTCTTTCTCTGCAGCATATATTCAGAGCCCCGCTTAGTTATTTCAATCTGCTTTTTCTGTTGTGTTCCTGGGACTAGGCTAGCAAGAAGGCGTCCTTCATTCAAAGCTTTTCTAAAATTGTATTTCTTATCAAAGTATACATAGGGGCTTCGTAGTTCAAACTTTAAATGCCAGTTAATGTCAGGAAGCAACGCACAGGCATTCTCTCGTTTATGAAGTTTGTATTCGTGTTTGCCAAAATCGTTTGCCCTTAGATTTCTTATCTCTTCTAGGGTAGGATATTGCTGCCGTTTTTTGTCTTCAATTTCTATTCGTTTGTAAACACCATCTTCCGTGAACTCAAACCCATAAACATTTCCTGCCACTCCTATCAGATCAAACTCAGTTGTGTCTGCTAGATCTTTTAGCTCTACTGCAACGCATTTAGGAGCTAACTCTGCTTTTGATTCTGGCCCTCGAGACATTTTTTAATATAAACAATTTATTATTAAACAATCTATAATGTGCAATCTGTAATAAGCAATCTATAATAAACAATCTATAATGAGCAAACGTATTGAACTGGCGGGTCAGTCCGTAAGCATAGTTTAGCGTGCTTAGATTTTTCTAGCTGCTCTTTTATTTTTTTTAGTTCATCCTTGTCCCTGATTATATAGTTTTCACTTAAACATTTTTCAAAACTATCCCTGTTCTTAGTATAGAATAAGATGACTGATTTTAACTGCGATCTAAAGTCTTTTAAGACAGCATTGTATTTCTGAGTTAAGAGCCAAACAGAAGCTAATGCGTGTCTTCCGCTAAAGGCTAGCTTAGACAGAGTCCTTCTTTTTTTAACAATGTCTTGTTCAGCTGAACAGTCATCAATAATAAACAGCGTTTCGGTTCCCTCAAATAGCCTATAGTAATGTTCTAAACAGTCGCTTAGCTTGTCAGTAGGATCAACTAAAAATATATTCTCGTCTGTCCAAACAAACTGCCTTTCTTTGTAAGACTTGTTGTGCTTAATGGTTGTGCAGAATATAACAATGTACTCGTAATGAAACCTGTAGATTGTTTGTAACAAATCAAGTACGAAGACAGTTTTCCCACACCCAGTAATCCCACAAATAAGCGAGCAGTGCGGGTCTTTAGGCAAAAAGTTCAAACTATCCATCTGTTTTAATAGGCTATTTCTTTCAGTCTATTTTCTTCAATGTTCAGCTGGGCGTCATAAACCACAAAAACGTGCATTTGTATCTGGCCATTCTCCTCCTCTTCCTTATTAATCTGTATGAGTATACCATCTGACCCTACCCTTCTTCCACTCCCGTGCAGTCTGTTGTCATACGTGGATCTAAAATCCAGCCATAGCCCATATTTGTCTGTTAGATAATCTTCGAGTCTTACATCGTGAAGGTGAAGTTTTTTACACACATGATCGGCTGTGGGGCTTGTCTGTCTGCCTCCAGCAAACAACTTTCTTATCTCATCAAAGTGTTGGTCGGGCAAAAGTCCAGCTGAATACAACTGAAAAGGCTTGCCATCTACTGTGCAAGACAACTGCTCAATTTTTGGGTTGTAAAACACCTCAGATTCCCTCTTAAAAGGGGTCGGGGGTTTAGTAAATAGCAAGAGAACCCCCTTTAGGGACCTTAAAGAATTGCTTATAGCTATTTCCCAGACGGTGTCTTGCTTGTTTTTAATCGCTAGACTGTGGTGTAAAACTCTTTCAAAGTAAACAACCGCCCTACTTTTATACTGATTTAAGATTATTCTAGCCAGTTCAGGGTTAGTAACAACGTCAAAATTAAGAGAGATGTTACTGACAGTGTATCTGGCTTGAGGGTCATCTGATAGAATAACAGACCCGCTGTCATTAAATGTCAGTTCGTAAGTAAGTTTGTCTCTTAGTGCGCCTTGGTAATATGGTTGATGGGTTTTTAACAGTTCAAAATCTAGAGGGATGCAAAATCTGTTCTTAAATGCTCGCGCTATTGCCTGGTCTCCCTCGTCTTCCTTTGCATCCGCAGCATTAAGCCTGTGCTTAAGACCGTTTGGGCTCTGGATCCCCTGAAAGATTTTGTCTTTCTTTCTGTTCTAGGCAGCCACAGGTCCGAATAGAGATTAAAAATGTCTGCGCTACTCAGTGAGAAGACTTCTCTACCTTCCAGTTTGATTACCATATTTTTAATGATGGCCCTGCCTAGGTTAGCAACAACAGTAGCATTAGGATCCGCCGACTCAATGTCTATTTTGAATGACAGCCTGGCAGTGCCTGGCATTATAACATCGTCAGCCCCGAGGTCACTAAATCTTACTGTTAACATTTCATTGGGTTCAATTGTTGATGGATTATTTACAACGCGCACAGTCTGTCTTATGCCTTTTATGCCGTGAGGCTCCTTCGCTTTTCTGAATGGATCAAGGTCGCAGCCGTATGGGTTCATTTTTTATAAAACAAAAAATAATAAATATATAAATATGGCTGATGATGAAGATTTTGGCGCGATTGATTCTATTGAAGAAGAAGATGATTTTGGCGCGATTGATTCTAATGAAGAACCGGGTCCTTCATTGCAAGAAGAACTTGAAGCAGCAGCAGCAGGCCAAGGAGTAGGATTAAATCAAATACAATTGTTAGATAGAATTGAATCGTTATATGGCAGTATAGGGCGAGAGCTGCCAGAAGTACTTAATGTTTCCAATTTTGTAACAGATGAAAATAATCATTTGTATGAAAAGAACTAGTAAAGGAAAGCTTGTACGACTTACTACAAAACCAGACCCAACCCAGTTTTTAAGCAGGAGCACAATTCTTAGAGATCTCCCTGTTTCTGACCAAAGGCAGTTAAACTTTATTGGCAATCTAAGGTCTGAGGCCGTTAGAGCTTTACAGAACTTGGGGCAAAGGCTGCCAACACGATCTGAAATAGAAATGATTTCTATTCAAGAATTAAGCCAAAGAACAGATGAGGCAATAGCAGAAATTGAGACGAGTTTTAATGAGGAGACGCAGTTAAAAACAATTGTCGATTCTCAATTACCTAGTCAAAGAGAACGTGAGCTGAGTCCTGAAGAAGAAGCAGCTTTACAAACAATTGATGATCCTCCATTGTCTGAGAGTGTACACAGGAATCTTAAAGCTGCTATACGTGAACTCAGGGGTCTTGATGATGCTCTACGGAGAATAAATGGCGAGCTAAAAAACAACTTGTCAAAACTTGGTGAGCTAGATAGAGAAATAAGAGAAGAAAAACATAAACTGGCTGATGCAGATGATAACAATTTAGGGTTAGAAGAAAAGGAATTGCGCCATCTAGCAAACTTATTAAAAAAGTTAGCTGTCAAAGCGTTTGATGCTCTGCCTGGCATAATGGGCAGTGTTGTTAGTTGGGTTTTGTCTACCATAGGCAAAGTGGCTGGTTATTTTGGCCGACCATCCTGTGGACTTTGGGGGTGCTGGCTGCTGGTTTATTTTTTAGTGAAATAAAGTGTGCGTTAACCCAGTAAAAGTTAAAAACACAACAAGGGCCGTTTTCGCTAGTGTGTCTGTCGGGGTGAGGTACATCAACAGGCGGGGGGTCGCTTTCTGGGCTGCTTATAACTGGTGGGGGGTCGCTTTCTGGGCTAGATACTTTTTTTAAAATGGCTGGCGCTGGCCTTGTGTTTAAGCCTTGATTTTTGTCCTAATTTTTTGATCGTCTCCAGCTATGAAAATTTTCATTATTATAATTTTGTACATGCCAATCTGTAGTCTAAGGTCAGAAGGCAGCATGTATAAATCCATGGCCCCAAAACAAAGTAAAACCTTTGACCCGCATGTGAAAGAACGTTTTGGTACCTTTGTATGCTGGAAGGCAAATCAACAGCAGAGTTAAATAGCATTTTCAAAATTGGGCTAGAATTGTTTTTCTGGCGTCAAAGCCTGTAGATTGATCCACTATGCTAGACTTGGTCTGTGCTTGCGCTCCTAATAGACACCAAACGTACGTCCGTATGGAGTCATTAAGTCTTTGCACCCTGGCATTGTTAGGCCTTCACTTTTATCTAAGATAAATGTTGCCCAAGCATTGGGGTGTTTTTTGTTCTATTAAACCCAATCTAACTTTGGGAGTTTGATTTAAAAGAGGTGTGGCCAGGCCAGTAGTCAAAATTATATTCTCTACGCTGACCCCACAAATACAATGTGCCTAACCCGTGATTGCGGTCTAACTTTTGTCTAAAGTTATTTGAAGGGTTAATTTTAAAAATTCGTTGCAGATTCTTTCATATGCATTATTGTCCATTGAGCTAGAATGGATTAAACGCGTTGTCTTTGGGGGAGGCGTACTTGTAGTTCATTTAGTATGCGCCTATACTGGTAATAAACATGAAAGTTATATACGACCTTACAAGAGGTTGGGGGGGTTTTTTAAATGGTTTGTATATAAACACCGCAGCCAGTGGTTGAGCAGAAAACTGCAAAATTTAAACTGATTCGGGTAAAAAGGGCCATAGGAATGAGTTGACCATGCTGATGGCACTCTATCACTCTTTATTGGAGGATTTTAAAAATATCTATTAGTGGTTTTACAAGTCTGACAAGAAAGCCATATGATTCATCCACTGCGATGGTTAGGTTACTAAAGTCCAAAGATTTGGGCTCATAAACCCCTCCTACGTCGTAAGTGGCACTTTCATTATATTTAAAAGGTTCCATTTTTAAATAGATTTTTTTAAAAAAGGATTTAAAAGGATGTTCCTTTATATAACCAAGCAAAACCAGCGCGTGTTCTTAAAATCCAATTGACAATAGGCGTGGTAATAATAGGGTTGCTCTTAGAGAAATTGGTTTTAAAGTTAAGTGGATTAATATATCTGAAAAAGCTAAGAATAACTGGGTGAACTTAAGGGCGGGCAAGGAAAATTATTAAAGCAGTTAAAAATACCTGATGGTTACTACAACTTTTGTTCTTTAAAAGAAGTATTTAGCAATTTTGGCATTAAGTTAAAAATTAATGAGGCAAATTATAATTACTATGCACTTTCCAGAAGAAAGGCGAGAGTACTTTTTTCCTAGAGGTCTTGCTAGAATCTTGGGCTTTTATGAAGTGGCGAAACGTATAGTGTTAACACCCAAAGTACTTAGAAAGTGGCCTCAACGAGTATGCAGGCAGTAGACCATCCGATTTTCTAATTAACCCAAGGTTGAAATGTTCATTTAAGCGAATTAAAACAAACACTAATTTATATAATGGTCAGCCATCTACGATTCTAAGAGCACTCCCGTCACTAAGGTGGGGTTTTGCGATTACAGTCATATACATTTGGTGAAAACAGTCAATTTAAAGAATTTGTTGGTGAGGATATACATTCATTATGTTAAAAATAACTAACCAAGATGGAAGGCCGGTTGTTTGTTCTGATTTGTTTGGTGGTGCTTGAGATAGAAGATTAATCAGAAGAGGAGAGAGATAGTAAATATCTATGTTCTAAATCACCTATTTTATGTGCACGTAAGCCCCCCATTTTAAAGTAACGATTACTTCGATTTTTGGAGGTTTTTGCATGTTAATTTTGATTGAGAAAAGGTGTTAATTTTGGCAAAAAGTAGCATGAAAGGAAGAAATTCGTTTGTGAAAAGGGGGGTTTTCGTGCCAAAATAGAAATGTGTGGAATAGCTCCGACATAATTTTTATCTCTAAAAATGAAAACCTTCCTTGCTGTAGGACTTCACATCCAAAGGGGCCCGATCCGCGTCCTGAGTTGGCACTTGTTCATCCTGCTTGCAGCGCCCTTTTGTAAGCAGTCCAAGGGCAGAGGGGGGAGAGTCATCCATCCATCACCCAAGACCGTGTTGATGTTTGACTTTTTGATTATTTCAGTTTCTCAGTCAATCAAAACCAAAACCCAAACCCAACCAACCAACCAACCAACCTGAAAATTTTGCAGGAAAATCATATTTTAGAAAAATTGGCACAAATGAGAAATTTCCAAAGCATGAATGAAAGGAGACAATACATTTGTAATATGAGTGCACAATTTGCATGATAACAGTATAGCACCTGAAAAGAAGTTAATGGAAATTGATTATGTTCAATGCACAAAAGTTCCTCTGCAAATAAGCACATCAAGAAGAAAATTGTGACACAGACCACCTAAAAGTCTCAGGCCATGTTATGCTGCAACATCCACAGGACTATATTGGGAATTTTGATGAGAAGAAATTGACATAAAAATCTTTAGAGCCACAACCATGGGTGAATCTGCAAAACAATCAATTCAACAAAAACAATGGAAGAAAAGCAAAATAAAATAACACTAAAATACTGTGAACAATCTGGCATCTGTTCTGTTACAGTAAGGGTTGTACTGCATGATAGCAGCATGGATCCTTGTGTCTATTAAGACAACAGAACAGGAAAACAGCAATTATATCAACAGGACATGGGGCTAGATTATTACTCCTCAGATTCAGTTAGTCTTCATAATATCAACAAATTACATTTATTCATAATAATACATACACAACATCATTCAATCAATGGCTCTGACAAAAGAAAAACATATCATCTTCATTCAATACCATTTTATTGCATACACATTGGCTTGTGGTAACAATAACCATTGTGACCACCAGCTTTAAAAAAAAAAATCCATGTAAACCCAAAAGGGACAATGAATTGCACAGAGGTGCGTTGAAAAATGTCAAAAAAAAACAAAAAAGTTACAACAGAATAATCAACATGGGAAAACATTATCTACCTCAGGACAGGGGTTGAGACACACCCCCTTCATCTGTCCCAGCCACCTCTCTGGTGTGGAACAGGCGTCCTCTGAAAAGGGCAACATGTGGGGTCCCTAAATCAAACACCAAGACTCACATGATCTTCAAAAAAAAAATAAGTGCCTGGCATCAACATAGCCCGCAAGAAAACAGCAAAGGGAAGCAACTCATACGTTTTAATGGTTACTCTTCAAAAAGGGGTTACTTCCCCTTTTCCCATCTTCGTTCGCCCATCTTCGTAATACTAGGCCCGAGTGGTTGCCGAGAAAGGAACACAATTAAAAACGAAGTTTCTGAACATCCCAAAATGAAAATTAAATAGATCAGCATTGATTTTCATGAATTGCTTTTAACAGCAGTGTAACTACAAGCAATGAGCATAATTTGGATAATCCATTCCAACTTCCATCACATCAGGTACTGATTCCATGAAAAAAATAACATGCACACAAACCCAAAGAGAGAGACAGAGAGAGAGAGAGAGAGAGAGAGAGAGAGAGAGAGAGAGAGAGAGAGAGAGAGAGAGAGAGAGAGAGAGAGAGCTGTCCAAGACCTCTTGAAAGAAAAATACAACCAGTTCTCATCCCAAGTGAAAACTCTTCGTCTTGTAAACATCTCCATTAAGTGGCTCTTAACATTTTCTTTAAAACACTTAAACAAGTCAACAACAACAAAAATATTTATCTATAACAACCAGATTCCCAATGAACTTGATCCCCGTAAACTTGTTTTGACATACCTCAAAAGATAATCACCTTTGCCTTGGTGCTGTGGCTAACCAGCATGAAACCGCTCTTCCTTTCCCAAACGAACAGGCAAAACCTCTGCTAGCTGTGACCAGCAGTGGGGAAGAGATGGCATTTTGGCGGGAGACTGGTATTATTGCCTCCTGTTTACACCAACAGCTAGTACGCAGCAGAATATAGGCCCTGAGCTTCAGTAAATAACAGTATTAGTTAATGCTTTGTCATTACCATGAATAAATATCCATTAATTCTGGTAATTTGTGCACATTCCTAAACAGAGATTATGCCAAGTAGACTGATTATATCCACAACCCAACTATTGTATTCCTACTCGTCCACTGGCATTCTAAAGATAATTCTGGAACCAAGCTAATTTGGCACCAAGGCGGATAACTCTTCTGACAAAAGATCGGAATTCACTGAAATCCCTATGCACTTGCACTACCCTTATCAGCTCAACTACATACAAAAGAATAAAAATAGCAACAATAAAACGAAACATGCTCTTCAAGAGCATGAATATTAAACGTTTGCAGAAGTAAACTTCTGTCCAGCTACAAATCTCCCCTGCTGACAGTTATGGTCTCCATAACTTTGCCTATAGTATGGCATGCCGTTTGCACACAAAAATACACCAAAAAATCCTTGGCGACAATATAACCCTCAACAGGTAAATTGTCAAGCAAAAAATTACAACCAACAGTGTGACAGCACTTAAACCGACAAGGTAGATTCTGTTAGAATCCAAAACAAAAAAGAACGTATCAGCACACATAACAAAATCAAACATGCCAAATGGTTCATCAAAAGATCAATATAGTACAACAAAAAACAAATCGCAGTCATACAGACCAAGAGAACAGAGGGACAGCAGTTTACAAAACCAATCGGGCCTGGGCTTACAACACCAAAACACCTCCCTGGGACTTAAAAGTGCCAATATCGCGCTTTTCTGTCGCCTCCTAAACTGAGCATTGCATTCAGTAGGACATCGATTTCACCTTTTCCCAACAAGAGTCCATGTTTCGCTTGTAGCCCTCAAGTCTGCCATTTTTTAGATCTTCCTTTTTAAAGTAAATCTTGAAAATGCATCTTTCCCAATAAAGCATTCAGGGGCAGCATGGCCATTTATTGCCTATACTGTCTTGAACTCAACATCTGTCAATCTTCATTCTTACATACCGGGGTGCAAGACAACTTCTTTTTTTTTTGTTTTTAAAAAGGTAGTGCTTCATACCCCATTAAATGCCCACATTGAATACACAGATGCTACCAACATTTCTTCACAATACCTTCAAAAACAAAATTCAATGTTCAACAAACATCTGCATCAATACATGCAAATGAACTGCCTTCAGCCAAGTTGAAAGCATTATCAAACAACCCAACAAATAAAAACAACCTTTCCCAACAAAAAAGTGTCCACCTGGCTGAATACATTCACATGCCCATGACAAAAAAGAACCAAAAAAGAAACAAAAGATTCCAAAAGATGGAGGAGGTGCATGACTATCCTAACATACTATCCACACACCAAACATTCTTACTTCCACTTCCAGCGTGGGGGAACCCCCTTGTTGGAGCGGGCAGATCTGCGGACAGTCGTGCCGCTCCTGTCTGTCAGTGGCTGCTGATCAGGGGACTGTGGGGCAGCAGGTGGGATAGGAGGGGTTTCAGGGGAGGTTCCCTGACTCCCTTTGGCAGTGGGCCATGGGGCAATGTGCCACTCTAGATGTGTGGTCACTGCTGGAGGTGGCTCAGAGCGACTCTCAGGATCCATCTTTCCAAGAGGCTCCACAACAGAGGGGAGAAACTGACAAATTTCATGCCTGTTCACCTTCACCATAGTGCCAACACCATCCAGTGGGGCAATGGTGAATGGCCCACCTCCGGGTCCAGGCACCTGAACCACAAAGAAGATACGCTCCCCCCAGATATCCTGGATCTTATTCCGCCCTGGCCTATGTTTTCTGGTCAGGACAAGATCTCCCGGTTGGAGATCTGGGGTGGGATTGCCCTGGTCTTGCCTGGCCTTCCTCTTGGAAGCATGGATGTGGAGTTGCTCCCCTGCTTTTCTGTGAGCCACTCTCAGACGCTCCACATGTCCCTCCAACCACTGGGTTGGCATGACTGCCTTCCACTCCTCTTCTTTCTCTCCCAGAAAGATATCAATGGGGAGCCGGGGTTTCCTCCCAAACATGAGGTAGAATGGGGACACCCCTGTGGCACTGTGTGGTGTACAGTTGTACATCCACGTTATCTCTGCCAAATGCTGCGGTCAGCGACGCTTTTGCTCTTCAGGGAGAGTCCTGAGCAAGTTGTGCATGGTACGGTTATACCGTTCACACTGGCCATTTCCTGCAGGGTTGTATGAGGTGGTGCGGGACTTTGTTATCCCGTAATGGCGGCATAATGCATGAATTATGGCTGACTCAAAACAACGCCCCTTATCAGAGTGAATCCGCTGTGGGATACCATAATGCTGGAACCAGTTCTGGATCAGAGCTTTGGCTACAACAGCAGATGTCTGATCCCGTGTTGGGATGGCCACTGTGTATTTGGTGAAAATGTCTGTGATGACTAGAACATTTTCTGTGTCATCACTGGCGGGCTCCAGTACAGTGAAGTCAACTGCTATGACCTCAAGGGGTTTGGTAGCCAGCAGATGACCCATAGGAGTGTGGGCCACTTTGTTCTGCACCTTGGCTGTCTGACAGCGCCGGCAACGCCTGCACCATTCATCCACATCTAGATGCATGTTGGGCCAAAACACTCGCTGTCGGAGAAGGCCGAGAGTCCTTTCTGGCCCTTGATGACCGCAGTCCTGGTGTGCCATGTGGAGGAGATGGGCACGAAGGCCTTCAGGGGCAACAAGCTGTGACACCTGTCCCTCTGTCACATCCTCCACCGCTCTGTAAAGCACCTTCTCTTTGAGATGCAGCCGGTCAAAATGCCGCAGAAGGGCTTTCTGGTCAGCATCCATGGTCCGAATTTGTTTCCCAGGAGGACGACAATGGGACTCCACAAATGGGATGAGAGAGGCTATGCTTCTGTCTTTCCGCTGTGCTTCCTGTATCTCAGAAAGCGATAATGAAGGGAACTGCATAGCTGGGGGTGGCTCAGGAAGAGAGACAGAGGGGAGGTCAGCTTTCGCTTGGATTGCCTCCAATGGTTCCACCGTTGTGCGATGAACGATTTCATGCACTGTTCCGACCATGTGTGTCCCACTACACGAGACTGCACTCACCTCTTCCTCGCCAGGACCCTCTGGCCCAGACACAGGGTTTCGAGATAATGCATCAGCATTCTTGTTCTCTCTCCCTGATCGATACTTCACGGTGAAGTCAAAACATGCCAAGTCAGCTGCCCATCTTTGCTCTACTGCCCCTAATTTGGCTGTCTGGATGTGACTAAGGGGGTTGTTATCAGTCAGAACTACAGTGTGGGTGCCCAGAAGGTAGGGTCGAAACTTTTCGCACATGGCCCATTTAAGTGCCAAGAGCTCCAGCTTCATGCTACTGTAGTTGAGCATGTTTCTCTCTGATGGATGGAGAGACCGACTGGCATATGCGACAACCCGCTGCTCTCCTCCCTGGTGTTGTGAGAGCACAGCCCCCAAGCCGTCCAAGGAAGCATCTGTTTCCAGGACAAAAGGCAGTTTGAAATCTGCGTACCCTAGTACGGGTGCAGAGGTCAACGCTTTTTTTAGATCCTCAAATGCCTTTTGACACTGAGGATTCCATGCCTTCACAATAGATACCAGCTGGCTCTTCTCTTGCTGGTATGTCAGAAAGACCAGTTGGTTAAGTGGCTTGGCTAGACTGGCAAAACCCTTCACAAAGCGCCTGTAGTAGCTGGCAAACCCAAGGAAAGATCTCAGCTCTCGCAGAGATTGCAGTCTTGGCCAGTCTGCCACAGCTTTGATCTTCGAGTCTGAGGTTGCGATTCCCTCAGACGAGACCGTGTATCCCAAATACTCCACTTGCCGTTGTGCAATATGACATTTCTGGGGTTGAGCTTCAGCCCGACCTCACGCAAACGCTGAAATACAATTTTCAGGCGCTCCAGATGTTCCTCGAAAGTCTGGCTGTAGACCAGCAGATCATCCAGATACAGCAGGAAGATTTGGAATGCCAGATCATTCATTGTGCTTTGCATCAGCCTCTGGAAAGTGGCTGGGGCGGTGGACAAACCCATTGGCATTCTCAGGTATGCGAACAATCCGAATGGGGTGATGAAGGCTGTTTTGTGCCGGTCTTCCTCTGCCATGGCAACCTGATGGTAGCCACTTGCCAAATCCAGAGTGGAAAACAACTTAGCCCCTCCAAGTGCATCCAGTGAATCATCTATCCTTGGGAGGGGATAGGCATCTGGTATGGCCTTCTCATTTAGGCGACGGTACTGCGTCGGTGGGATCCTCCGAAAGGTTGAGGCCACAGGGACATCATCTTTAAGGCGGATCTTGTGTGTGACCCTGTCTGTGTACCCCAGGTCACAGTCATCGCGGAAAAACAGGTCCGCATTGGCTTTCAGCAACTCCTCTAGCTGCTGCCTTTGGCTGTCAGTGCAGTCTATACCCTCAAGGTTAACGGGGCACTCTCCGCCTTGTACCTCACTGTCAGTCTCAGTGGAGTTAACCGAGACATGGATCTGATTGCAGCTAACTTCCACTGACACTTTACCTGGGTGCAGCTCCTGTTTGAATAGCTGCACTGTGCCAACTCTTGTCCCTGGTCTCAAGACAACGCCTTCGTCATTGACATTAATGACCTGAACAAAAAAACAATTGCCTTTGACCTTGCTTACCGTGGGTGGGACAAGCAAACCTTTGTGACTGAAGTCCGGAAGCGGCTCAGTCAACACTTCCTGATCCTGCAGTGTTCTATTTACTGCCCCAGTTGCTCTGACGCTGGCCACTGCCCGAGGCGGGATATACACAGACTCCCTTCCTGCCACCCGTGCAAAACCCTGCACCACTGGGGTACTGACATCTGGCATTACCTCCCGCAACACATTCATCCCTAGGATGACAGGAACATGCAATGCAGATGTAGAGGACCTCACCAGAATGCCCTTGCCCCTTACCATGGTGCCCCAGATTTCCACGTCGGCTTCGAAATATCCTACGTAGGGAATGTCCAAGCCATTAGCTGCAGTGACTCGCAGCCAACCAGCCACTGGTTGTAGGGGAGAGCACCCAAAGAGTTCTTTGAATGTGCCTTCCCTCATCATGGTGACCTGTGACCCAGTGTCCACAAGGGCATCAACTTCCTTGTTGTTAACCATTACCTTGGCATACGGACATCTCCCTAGGATTTTATTGAGTGAGCCGGAAGGTTGCCCCTCAGCAGTGCGACTCGTCACTACTGAGGAATGTCGTTTCCCTGCCTCGGCAGATCTGGGCAGTTGCGGCGAATATGGCCTGGCCTGTCGCACCCCAGGCATATTGGCCTTCCATCTCTGGCAAATGGCAGTTTCCGTTTGCCTGCCGCTTCCCCTGATTGTGGCTTTGGGCGCTTCTCTGCACAGAGCTGCTCCTCCATCTGTCTCATCCTGCCCTCCATTTTTTTCTAATTTTGCTACAATGGCCTCCATGGCTTGGATCTGCTTGACAGATGCCTCCGCCTGAGCCGAGACAGCTTCAGTGGCACCCTCTTTCTCCTCATCTTCCATCCATCTTAGAGCCTCATCTCTAAGCTCTAAGAAGGAGGAATTTGAGAGCTGGTGTGTCTGCTCTCTCAGACGCCTTCTCAGCTGACCATTGCAGAGACCAGCCACAAAATGGTCTCGCAGAATTTTCTGATCCAGCGGCTGCTGCGTTGCATCCTCTTTCCGCTGCCTCTTTGTCACATCTGTAAAGGCTTTATTCAGCCTGTGGGAATACTCCCTAACCCCTTTATACCCCCTCTGTGAGATGGAGTAAAAAGTCCCCAGCAGCTGACTGACAGACCGTTGCTCCCCCCACACCTTATATAGAATTTTGAAAAGCTTATCGGGGTCACTTGTGTCATCCGTGGGGTGACACAACAGTTCACTCTTGACACATTCTGTCAAGTGGCTATAAATGACATCTACTTTTTCACCTTGATCCGTTTCTTGGAGACCCCTACTTGACCAAATATTTTAACATCCTTCTCAAACTCTTCCACTGTTGGGTGACCTGTCCCTGAAAACGCCTTGATTGACTTTTCCCTTGGAGCTATAATTACCCTCTGAGCATTATTTTTCAAAGCTGCTAATTCTTCGGCAATACTGTCCAAAGTCACCTCAGCCATCTTTCAATAATCTTTTGAAGAAGAATAAATATATACTAAAAGGTTACGCTAGAAAAGATAAGAACACACACAAAAAAGGGAAAGTGAAATCCTAGAGATA